>CAJVSB020000911.1:0-117020 GCA_911865555.2 Thlaspi arvense | reverse complement strand
ATTTAGCAGTTCGATACAAAAGTCATTGGTCGCTAATCATCCCCCCCATCCCAACTACTATTTGAATCAAAATTTTCAAACTCAGGTTCAGATTTATCCGCATCTCCCTCTTCAAATTCCACTCCTCTCGTGTACTTGGCTACGATTGGATGGGTCGAAGTTCCTCAAACAGGTACCTCAATTGGTGCTGCACTATGATTACTAAGATACTCAGAGAATCAAGTTCAACAGTAAGGACAATCTGAAATGGTGCTGGTACACGTTTTTCTTGAATTGGGGCATCAGGTATACCAAGATTGCGTTCCTTCTGCCTTCCTAGAAGGGCACCTGAATTCTGCTTATTGATTTAACTTTACACACTGCATTCCAATCACACTTCCCCCTAGTGTTTCTGGGGAAACTTGTATAGTAGACTTGCTGGGCTTGTTAAGCCAATACAAATGGATTAGTAGTGTTCAGCTCCGGGTGTGATTGATTTCAAGAAGTCCAAATCGCGAATTTAGTCTAAGATGGCTAGGGGACACATCAAACCAGTGGCATTTGAATAAAATGGACATGGTTTCCTATGCCAAAGTATTCCAATTTCAGCACCTCTTCCAACAATCCGTAATAATCAACCTCATCCTCGTTCCATGAGCTCCAGCACACAAACACTACTATTCAATGTGGATTTATGCCGCCTATAATCAAGCGTGTGAAATTTATACCATTTACAAAATAACCATTATATGTTTTGACCAATTGACTAGGTCCTTGTCTATGTAGCAAATGTTTTCATTAACCATATGTTAAGGATCTCTAACCTGCGAAGTTGTTATTTACGTAATTTTAGTTGTCACGATACAGTTAGTGACTGAAACTATTACTTTGTTATACTTACATAATCTAGCAACCATCGGGGGAATTTGCAATCCCGTAATCTCCCCAAGTCCTCGTAAGGCTTGGGTATAGCCTATACATGTCTTCATCAAACTTGCTGGACAACTCTCAAAATCAATCATAATAAGTTAGAACTATTTTTGAGGTCATCATAAACTACGTGTTATGAGAGCTCACATGGTAAAAGGAACAACTTCTTCACAATTTAGGAGCACATATCTGTGTGCCACCCAATATTCTACGTCGTTGTGGAATGTCGCCGATTTTTTTGAGTCCAAAAGGTCTGCCTGCATGACAAAAAACTAAAAGCTCCCCACGCAACTACACTTCCCCACCATCGTCATTTCTGGGCACTTGATTTAATCTGGTGTGTATATTGGAGTCAAAGTTAAAGAGGAAAATGTTGTCACTTCCTCAATAATGTATGCCTCCACAATAGAAGCTTCCACATAGGCACAGTTTTTCACCTTTTGCTTTAAATGGCGTAGAAACCTGTGAAAATATAGAGACTATATTGATTAAGTTTGCGTGATAATCGAACCAATGCATAAATACAAAACTGTACATTATCGGATATGGTAACATTGTATTATACCTTTCAAATGGATACATCCAACGATACTGTACTGGCCTGCTAACTTTTGCTTTGTAGGCCAAGTGGATGGGAAAATGCTCCATTGAGAATGCCGGTGGGAAGATTTCTCTAATTTACAGATTATCTTCACAATATTATTTTCCAAGAGCTGCATGTGTTTGACATGCAAAACAGTTGAGCATATGTCTCTAAAGAAGACGCTCAGCTCCGACATGGCTTCCCATACCAATTTAGGTAAGAGGTCATGGAAAATAATTGGAAGTAACCTCTGCATGAACATGTGGCAATCATGACTCTTCATGGCATAGAACTTCCACTCCTTTTTGTTCACACACCGACCAATATTTGAAGCATAGCCATTAGGAAGTTTCAGCCTTTTCGTCCATTTACACACCTGTTTCACTTGTTCGGCACTTAGTGTGTAGGTTGCTTTGGGTTTCACTAGTTGTCCTTATTGTTTTGAAACATATGTAGTTCAGGCCGATCATAGTACAACTCTATCTCTTTCCTTGCATTCCCATTGTCCTTCGACCTTCCCTTCACATCTAGCAAAGCGTTGAACATATTTTCGAAGACATTTCTTTCAATATGCATCACATCCAAGTTATGGCGAATAAGATTTGTGGTCCAATAAGACAACTCCCAAAGATGCTTCTGTTAACCCAATTATGTGCATCGTCATATGCAAATAAATTTTTAGGATTTTCATCTTCATCGTAACTTTGTGGAGGCAATACAGATAGTTTTCTTTTAATTTCTGTTCCTGATAAACGTAAAGGAGGATTGTCTCTTCACATTGACCTCAGATAAACTATCGACTTTGTGCTCGATATGCGCGATTGGAAGGAAAGAATTGACGGTGACAATCAAACCATGAGTGCTCCCGTCCGTTGATTAGACGGAAAGCCTTCATATGCTCTATACAATATGGACAGGACAATTTACCATGAGTGCTCCAGCAAGATACCATGCTGTAGGCGGGGAAGTTATTAATTATCCACATAAGAGCTGCCCGCATAATGAAATTCTGTTTATTGAATGCATCATATGTCTCAACTCCTTCATGCCATAATAGCTGTAATTCATCAATAAGAGGCCGCAAAAAAAACATCCAACTTTTTTCAGAGGATTTTAGACCCGAAATAACCATATTTAAGAAAATATATAGTTCCTCCATTGCCATGCCTGGGGGAAGATTGTATACGACCAGCATTACTGGCTGGCAAGAATAAGGAATGGCGTTGTTGTTGAATAGAGTAAATCCATCTATGCACATTCCTAGGCGAACATTGCGTGGCTCAGATGCAAATTGAGGATGAGTATGATCAAAATGCTTTCACGCTTCAGTATGCGCAGGGTGTGCCATGCTACCATCTTCACATGGATTATGGAAGTGCCATGTCATCTCCTTGGATGTAATATTTGACATATAAAGACTTTGAAGTCTTGGGATGAGAGGTAGGTAGCAAACCTTGAATGACACATTTATTCTAGAGCCTACATTTTGTGGCTTGTATCTCTCATGACCGCACATTGTGCACTTTGTCTTGTGCATGTCTTCTTTGTATTATAACATGCAATTTCTCTTACAAACATCGATCTTGTGATAACCCAACCCAAGTTTGGCCACCATCTTCTTTGAATTGTACAAGTTACTTGGGAACACTACATCTTCTGATGTCATGCTTCTCATTAATGTTATGATGCGATCCATACATAGTTTGGATAGGTTGAAATCGGACTTAATATTCAACATCTGCGACACTGCAAACAATCTTGTCTGTTTCGCACAACCTTCCACAAAGGTTCTTCAGCATCTTTTAACAATTGATAGAACTTTTCAGCTTTCGGATTGGGTGGTGTTTCTGTCCGTTGGATGCTCATCCCTAGGAAATGACCAATCAAAATTTGGTCCTGTAGCATCCAAGATCATGTCTCTTATCCCAAAGTCATCATCATTCCTGGATGTAGAAGTTTCACCAACTGGACGTAGGTGAAATGGTTCCCCATGAATGTCTCAGGTAGTGTAGCCTTTCTCAAAACCATAACGTACGAGGTGATAGTGTACAATTTCACAGTCATTGAATTTCGATTGCAACACTTTAAACACGGACATTTTATACAAGCATTATTCACAATCTCTAGATGGAAATATGTAAATTCCAGAAATTGTACTACTCCTTAACAAACTCGTCCCTTAGAAACCCATTTCCATCCAAGCGCTGGTACATTCAATCCGATTGGAAGCTATATTCTGCGAAGGGCTTATTTTGGTAGAAGAATAGGTAACAAAATTATTGAATTTCAATGTTATCTAACATTCCATTCCCATAACCATGAGCGAATTATACTATTTGTATAGCAAATAGTCATACAGATGTGACAGCAAGCAAACTAGAGAAACTAAGAAAATAGAGCACAAATTATATATATTAAACTACTCAATATAACCTCGTACAGAATGAACTCTCACATCAAGGTAATACGGAATCACCAACAATGGGTTTGATGAAATAATGTAGAAACTGAGGATAGAAAACACTTACAAATATATTTTGCAACGCCATGGGCAAGAGTGCAGTTGCGAGGGGGAACGCAGAATAATGGACCACAATCACACCTTGGAGGAATCAAGGCACTCGTCGTGTGGGTCATCTTTTCTCTCTCGCGCTCTCTCTCTCCTTCTATCTGTGTGTTATCATAATGTAGGTCAATGCGTATGAAACAAACTTGCGAGGGGGGAATTGAATTTTAGAATTATTTAAACTTACCCGCATTATGATGTGCAAATTTTGGGTGAGGGGCGCCCTTGTCAGGTAAGGGTGTTCAGCAAACTGAACCAAACTGATTAGACCGCATAAACCGAACCAAACCATAAAGTGTAGTTTAGTTTTAATTTGATGTTTGAACAAACTGTACCAAACCATATAGTTTATATATATACAAAATTAAAAATGCTATTTTTATATATATAGTATATTTCTAATGTTTGACTGTATATTTCTTCTTTTTATTATCTTTTATATTCACATGGATTATAATAATTAATTATTTTTCTTTTTTAGAGTGTAATTTCTGTTAGTAATAGTGAAATTCTGTAACATGGTATAAACATATTTACTATAAAATGTATAACTATTATAGTTAATTAATAATAATGAATTTATTAAGTTAAACATGTTAGGGAAAAAATGGATGACTAATTTTTAGGAAAATTCTGTTAAAATTTTTATAAAAATAGTGAATTTAATTCATTTTATTTTGAAAATCACAAACCATGGTTTGAAACTGAACCAAACTGTAAACCGTGGTTTAGTTTGGTTTATAAAAATTTTAAACCACAAAGTATGGTTTGGTTTGAATTTGAGCATCAAACCGAACCATGTATACTCTATATATATGGGGTCATTCGGTAGGTTGGATAAGATAAAACAGGATAGGACAAGTTTTGGATGAAATATCTTGATCGCATAGTGATTTGGTTAGTTATCTTATTTGACAGAAATGGCAGAAGTAACAGTTAGCGATGGTAGTGAGGATAGTATTGTCCAGATAAGTTGAGGGGGGTCGGATAATATTACCTTACCCCTCCCCCCAATATAGTTTACCAGATTTGGCATTGCTATTATCCAATCTCTCTCCTACCCGAACTTGATCCGACCTTCTTTTATCCTATCTACTGAGCCCGGATAAGGGTGGATAAACTGTCCTTATCCACCCTTATCCGGGCTACCGAACAAGCCATTTTTTGTATTAGTGTGACTGAATGTACTCTATAAATATATTTGTTGGATAATGTATGATTGTTATGATCAATTGACATAAACAATGAATTTATTCAATGAATGTAGTCCACTTTATGTAGTAAATCACCAAACATGGTCCCAAATCAAAACCGTAAACTATGGTTTGTTTTAGTTTCTAAAAATTCCAAACAATCAACTATGGTTAGTTTTGAAATTGAATGACAATTGACTTTCATATATATTGACAATCATGCTTATAATTGAGCTGGTGTATGATTGTAACTTAACTAACCTATGCTTGTAACATATAGGAAATCTGCTTGTAACAAAATGCTCGGCACTGTGGTGCCAAGATATCATGCTTGTAACTAAGCTGGTATATGATTGTAACTCAACTGACCTATGCTTATAACATACAGGAAATCTGCCTATAACTGAACTCCCAGCCATTTTGGTACCAGGACAATCATGCTTGTAACTGAACTGATGTATGCTTATAACTTACTGATCTATGCTTGTAATTGCAAGAATCTGTCTATAACTAAACTCCCGGCCATTTGGTGCTAGGACAATTATGCTTGTAACTAAACTGATGTATGCTTGTAACTTACAAACCTATGCTTGTAACATACAGGAAATCTACCTCTAATGGAACCAAACAGAACTTGTAACCAAATGGAACTATTTCTTAGACTTTTAAATGTTCTGCCATACTAATGATTACGCACCGCCTCCTCTTCTCCCATGCACACTCTCTTTGTACACCCATAAATGGGACAGTGACTGAATGATATGATTATTGCTCCGAGCACCCCAAGTGACTAAGAAAACCAGGCAACGACACGAGCACTGCCAAACCCTTTTCATACCATCGTCTGAGCACTGCCAGAATGATAACCCACAACCCCACCACACTGTCAACCTAGAAAGAGCAACTACAAGGAAACTTGTAAGCTCTCTCTTCTCCCCTCATCTTTATTTTTTTGCCCTAATTTAGCTTCTCGCCGTCTATAAGTATTTTGCACTGGTCATGTTACTAGCTCTGTTCTGTATATTTGCTTTTCATTGGTTGAGCATTAACGAAACCTCTGTTTAGTGAACATTTTTATATAAATGTTATGTATAATTTGCACCAGCCATGTTACTGGCTCTGTTCTGTATATTTTGCTTTCCATTGGTTGAGCATTAACGAAACCTTCTGTTTAGTGAACAATTTATATAAATGTTCTGTATAATTTGCACCGGCCATGTTATTGGCTCTGTTCTGTATATTTTGCTTTTCATAGGTTGAGCATTAACAAAACTGATGATAAAGTAAACAGTTTATATAATATTTGGCCAATATTATATGTTTTCATCAACTGTGAGTTGCGAGCAATCTTAGGAAATCTATCCTTTTTGTACAAGTTTACAAGCATGTGCTGTGTGTCAACCATCCATAGCATGGTTTGTTATTATTCTGCCAATGTTGCTTATACAGAATGGCACGTAAAAGAGTTATACAGAAAACGGGATGGACGACTGCCGCTATTGCTATTTCTGCGAGTAGCGTAGATGAAGCCTCAATAAAGCATGGGTACAAATGTGTTAGTGGTCTACATCTTTTCAAGTAATATTGTCCACCTTAAAATTTACAATATTGTACAAAATATGCAATTAACAAAGTATTATTAATTGTAGGCTAGAATCCATAGCTCAGAATACACAAACTTACGGCTCGGGCTTTGCACGAGGTCATCGAGTCGTACTAAATGCATGGAATGAGTTGCCCTCCTCAGAGAATGAGAGGTATGATAAAGCTGCCAGAAGAAGACGGCAAGCCTTCAAGGACAAAATCAGTCTAAGAGTGATGCAAAGCCTCATGATATAAGTGCTAAGTTACAAGCATATGTATGTTAAACTATAATAAAGATTATGTTAATGGTAAATTTTCAAGCAACCACCTGCAATCTTACTACTATAAACATGTCAAACAAATTACATACAAAAATGCCAAATTACAAGCACTGAATTCTTACTTTTGGCATTATCGTGGAATAGGCTACTCTCTTGTCAAGGTATTCTCCAACAAAATTTCAGAAGTTAGTTACCCAACTAACTGAAGAGCAGAGGCAGCATGTTCTTGAGATGGGTTGGGAGTTTGTTGGAGATTGACTGCAAACTGTTGGCCCTAGACATCTGTGTGGAACTGGTCAACAATTTTGATTGTTATGCAAGAGTAGTGGTTGTCCGGGGCAACAGGGCTGAGGTTACAACTGTGGACGTTGGCACAGTACTTGGTATACCTTCGTCTGGCACGTCCATAGCTCTGGGTGACAAGAAGGGCAGGAAAGTATCTGCAGAGGTGTAGGCACTTAAGGGTGTAAGTCTAACCACTTTGGAGGCAAATATTAGGTTAGGCACTGTGGATATAATGTTCAGAAGATCATTCATCTTGTACGCCTTAACGTGCTTCTCTGCCCAACCTCCAAAAATACCCCTAGTACTAGACTCCTGCATGTTGTAGCAGATGTCAGCAATCCACCACAGTATAATTGAGGTCAACTAGTTTTGGATTCAGTGGTGGCTGAGATCTAGGAGTTTAAGGCAGGGGGATTAAAGAAATCACTTGGTGGTTGTATATTTTTCTTAATGATAAGCTGTGTTTTGTTGTCACATTTTGGACTTGCATATTGTTACTTGAAATTTACAACTGACAGTTTTATTTTTTGAATTTACTAGCTTTTTTACTTCTTCAAATTCCCTAACCCATCAATCCAAGTCAGTAATGAGGTGCCTTTAACGAGGCAATGGAAAAACAAACAAATTCAAAGTCGTATTCAAATTGAGAGGAGAGGCAAATAGATACTGTAAAGTATTTGTTAAGTTACAAGCACTCATATTATTTCTTTCAAACATTATATATGTAAACTATCAAGTATGTGTATGTGAAGTTACAAGCGTGTTATTTTCAATGTATTTTTGTAAATGTTGATTCATTTAACATATTGACATACATTCCAGAGTGTTGTCCCCCCAGAAAGTGCGACCAGGATCCGGACATTACTGCTAGTATGCTGTAGCATGAGGTAAACACTAAACACTAACTGCCACATCACTAGGGCTTATTTTTTATAGATTGAACTTTAACTTTGTTTCAGCTCACAAGGAATATCTATAAAGAAGTAATGTCAACAGTCTACAAGAAATTGAAATTTGTTGACATTGAATTGATGGCTGCAGTTGCAACACCCTCAAAGTCCCTTGATAGAGCACAGCAGGAAGAAACTCAGGAGAAACACAATCAAACCCAAAGGGCACTTGCTGCTGCATCCTCGGTATCTCAACAAGAAGCTGGGGAATCTGTTGTTGCATCCTCGGCATCTCAGCAAGAAGTTGAGTAGCGGGAGAAAACCAAAGGGGCACCTCAGAAAGAAGAACAACCTGAGAAAATCCCTGCTGGTAAAGTAGACGAGAATGTTCCTCCCCACCAAACAAGAACATATGTCAGGAAAAAATCATCGGCGGCCTCGTCTAAAAACTGAAATAACTCTACCCTCAACGCCCTGTTTTCATATTGCGCCCGCAAATCACCGTCTGATGAAAGACAAGTACCTCAAAATTAATTTGCTAGTTCAAACTAATTTATATATTTATGTGACAATATGATTCACATACATTTTGTTTATATGAAATGGGTGCTTGTTAGTATGCTCAGAGTCCACTTGTCACAATCAGACCTGCACACTCTCTACAATAGACAGTGGATATCTAATATGGTATGTATTACTTACTTTTCATAACCTTATTTAATATTCAGTTCCATTGTTTAATGTTGAGCTGCTCAAATTAGGTTGTCATCTTTGCTGCAACACTATGGAATCACCAACAATTAGAAAAAATGGTGTTGTAGCTCGACATTATCTTAACCCCCTCTTTATGGTGAGAATTTTTATACTTTATTTGTAGTCAGTAGTTTCGATATAATCTGATGAGTGGATAACAATTTTTTTTCCCATATAGGATAATGTAATTGTACATTTCGAGAGGGACTGCGAAGACACCACTTTTGTAGAGAGTGTCTTCGATCAAATTGTAGTAGGATATGACATCTTTAGTTGCAATTGGGTAAGTTTAATTATGGTTGTAATAATGTACGCTTACTTACAAGCATATATTACTGTTTAGTTACTTTCATATCTCTGTACAGTTACTAAAATTTTATAATTATTCTAGGTTTTTGCTCCTTGCCTTTACAAGGAGCATTGGAGCTGTTACGCATTGTCCCCTGCAAGCAGAACACTATATGTGTTAAATTTTATGAAGATAAACGAAGCAAGCCCAAAGTATCACCTCGACCAGTTCACGGTATCATGTCATTGGCACCATATTCATAGATTTTATTACACTATCTTCTCCACCATCTGAATAATATGTATGTCTTTTTGCCCAGGCGATGAAATTTCACGAGCTCCTGCAAGAATTTGGCCACAGATCCCCAAAAGACAGCCAAGTCAACTTGGAATATGTCAATCTCCCTCTGCAATCAAATGGGTGAGTATAGAATTAAATTAATTGGAACATCTAATGTCTCGGCATATTTTTCATGTTTAATATGTGGATGCAGTTTTGATTGCGGGGTGTATGTACTGAAATACATGCAGACTTGGAATAATGCACTCATGCCTAAGTATTCTCCTGTAAATGACTGATCACAACAACACTACTATGATGATTTGCACAAGATAGTGCATTCAATTTTAATCTGATACGTTTCTATAGGCCATGATACGAGAGTTCAAAAAACAATATGTATGTGACTAGGTGACACACCCCAGAAATGAATACTGGGAGAAAGTACTCAAGGATGCTGGGGTCTGGGACAAACTAGGTTGAGTTGAGCTTCGCATTGCCTATCATTGGGAAAATAAGGGACTGTAACAGTTTCTAGTGGACATGCAACATGAAGAATTTTTAATGCCTTGTAATTTTTTTGTATAATTACTCATAGGACATAAATGCATGAAAATAATTACTAATTGCTGGTTGAGCTTATACATACTTTATAGATCTAGGAAAACAATTGTACAGATATTCATTATTAGTTATTGTACAGATGTATATTTCTCGCATTCTTTTTTAAACATATAATTGAATGCATTGAGAGAGTTATACTTCGAACTGAATGGAGATGTGCGTGTAACAGAATGGATCTCTACATGTAACTATACAGGTCTTTGGTTGTAACAGAATATCAGATTTTCACATCCGATAAAATTGCTGAATAGCCCTTGTATGTTGCTTGTAAGTAAATGTGGCTATGCTTTTAACTGAACGCATTTTTGCTTGTAACTACACAGGTCTCTACTTGTAATTGAATGAGTCTTTGTTTGTAACTATGAAGGTTCCTGTTTGAAACTATACAATCTCTGCTTGTAACTGAACGAGTCTTTACTTGTAACTATACAACTCTCTGCTTGTAACTGAACAAGTATATGCTTGTAACTGTTACAAACACTACTTGCAACTATACAGGTCTCTGCTCATAACCGAACGAGTTTTGCATGTAACTGTACTGATCCTTGCTTGTAACTGAGCGAGTAGATATGCTTGTAACTATAAAGGTCTCTGCTTGCAACTCTATGCATTCTTGCTTGTTACGAAACAATGTTTTGCTTGTAATCTAATGAGTCTGTGTTTGTAACTCAATGAAACTCTGCTTATAACTGAACTAGTCAACCCTTAATTCCATAGATTGAGGTATGCTTGTAACTGAACAGATATATGCTCATAACTAGATTTTTCCCATTGGTGAGCTAAATATTTAATTACAAAAAAAATTTATTACTGATCGAATTGTAACCGATAAAGAGGGTCACAAATTAGTGACCGCAGTAAAAAGATCATTTCCTTTAAGTAGTGACCCCAATAGTAACCACCTAAAGGGGGTCACTAATTAGTGACCCTTTTTTGTAACTGCCAAATTCAGGGTCAGTAATTAGTGACCCATTTGTAACCGTCATAATAGGGGTCACTAATCAATGATCGACTGTAAATGCCCACCCCCAAATTTGTGACCCTCTTTGTGACCCACCAAGAAATGGTCACTAATTAGTGACTGATTTTGTAACCGCCTTATATTCGGTCACTAATTACTGATACTTTTGTAACTTATCGTGAAGCGGTGCTAACTTTGTGACCGATTTCTGACTGTAGTGTCTGCAGTCACAAATCGGTTATTACTTTTTTTTCCAAATAACTTAGCCTTAGTCAGTCACTACCAGGTCACTAATTGGTCACTAATTAGTGACCCATTGCTGCGGTCACTAATTTGCGACCACTAATAGCATTTTTTCTGGTAGTGATATATTAACTCAAACACCCTCGTATTATAATGATGATACATCAACAATATATTGCCCATGATGATAGTTCTACATTTAAGAGGAGACCAAAGCACCTTTAAAGAAAAAATATGGTTTAGAAAATAGCAAAAATTACAGTTCAAAAAATAGCAATTTGGAACCAGTAAAAAATTATGGTAAAAAATCGTTGTAATTTTCAGTTAAAATTATCGTAATTTATACCAAAAATTGTTATAATTTATACCAAAAATTGTTGTAAATTATCAAAAAAATCACTATAATTTACAAAAAAAAATCGTAATTTACACTCAAAATTACCGTAATTTATAAAAAAAAATTAACAACAAACACCACCGTAAATTACGACGGTTCAATAGCCACAATTTTCAAAAAAGCTACGGTAATTTACACTCAAAACTATTGTAATTTACAAAAAAAAAAATTAACAACAAATACTGCCATAAATTACGGTAGTTTAATCGCCGCAATTTACAAAAAAAATCATTGTAATTTACACTCAAAACTGCGTAATTTACAAAAAAAAATTAACAACAAATACTGTCGTAAATTACGACAATTCAACTGCTGCAATTTACAAAAAAATCACCGTAATTTATACTCAAGACTACCATAATTC
Source organism: Thlaspi arvense (assembly GCA_911865555.2). Lineage (NCBI taxonomy): Eukaryota > Viridiplantae > Streptophyta > Magnoliopsida > Brassicales > Brassicaceae > Thlaspi > Thlaspi arvense. The sequence continues at coordinate 104,819 of CAJVSB020000911.1, read as the reverse complement.
ACAAAGAAAAATTAACAAAAAAACTACCGAAAATTACGACGGTTCAACCGCCGTAATTTAATTGCTGTAAATTATGATGGTTGAACTGCTGTAATTTAACTGCCGCTAATTACGGTGGTTGAACCGTCATAATTTAACCATCGTTAATTACAGTACTTTGAACTGCCGTAATTTGCCGTTATAAATTACGACGGTTGATACGACGGTTAGTTTTTAAGTTCCATATTATACCGAACGACAGAGGGAATTTCAACAGTTTTTCAAACCGCCGTATACATAAAAAATGACAGTTAAAAACCATCATTTTTTGCCAAAATAACCACCATAATTTACACGTTTTTTTGTAATGAATTTACCACATAGGAAATTCTTCCAAAAGTTAGCCCTTGCTTGAGATGGCAATGAATCTCAATCAAAAAATAGCATCAAAAATTGGCACTCATAATTGGAACCCTTGCCATGTTCTTGTTTACGATGACACCAAATGGTGATGGGAAACTGGATGGTGTTGCACTGGCTATTGATGAAGTAAAATATCAACTTATCATACCAACATGTGTCTTCCAATTTTTGGAAAGAAAACGAAGATTCATTTAATAGAAAATAAGTAATTTTTTCTGATCAAATTTAGTCCTCAAACTTTTATGGTGACGTAACAGAAGCAAATTGCATTAATAACTATCTACACTAGATTGGATTTCAAATATAACTAACTAAAAAATATAAATAATCAATGTTTTCTCTCCCTGGCTTGTGGTTGGTTGTGAGCCCCTTCTCCCATATTTACCTTTTTCAGTGACGGCTTAGTTATATACTTGATGAATCTTAGCTCTTGATCTAACTCCCAATATACTTGTTTCATGGTATAGACTTTGTCCTTCTCAACGCTGTGTTCGCGATAATGATGAACTGAGGGACCATTAACTTAGAAGTGGTTTCTCAAACTTTAAGCTACTTAGCAATGATCTATATATACACTAAATGTTTAATATGGGACGGGATATTAATTTTTTTTAAACAAAAGAATGAGATTTTCCACTGAAATGGTTTACGCCCTTGGTGAGGCCCACATCCAAAAGAATGCCCAACATCCTCATTCATTCTATGGATAACACACATCTCATATAATATGTACACACACACACACACACACAAGTGTGTTTAGGTATGTGTGAAAGGCTGAGATGGCATGATTGCTTGACAGACACTACGTCTATGTGTTTTCAAAATCATTGTGACAATTACGTAGTGTAACAGCCATGCCTAGTAATTCCTTCCTTGTTGGGGTTTGGCATAAGCATGCATGCACACACGCGCAATTGTTTTTGTATTATCCGAGTGGCCTAGATAGCTTGGGTCCCTCCCCGAGAGAGATATAGGAATGGAGGACCATTTAGGTCCGCGATTAATAAGTTCCACATGTCAGGGTTTGTATGAACCCAGTTCTTTCTTCGATTTTACAATGGGGAGATCCTGATATGCTTTCTTTATTAGTCCTTAATTTGCTAATTATTCTTAATTTTGTATAATTTTTCTCTAGCCCCACGAAAGATAAAATTGATGCGTTTAACTCTCAGAAGAAGTACCCTCTCTTTGATATTTGATAAATTAATGGTCACCAGAAGAGAATTTTATAGCATCATGCTAATGCAAAGGTAAGTTTATGGCCTGTACATTGCGTAAATATATACACTTGCCCAATTGCAAATTTTTCATAAAATTACACATTCAAATTAGCTCTTTTGTTTTTTAAAAAAATAAAATAAGTTCTTTCAAAAATAATTTAGTATTTCAAAAAATCTCAGAAGTTAAAAGCTTCAATTTTTTGTTCTTTAACTTCCTTGATATAACTTGTCATAAAAATCTCAAATGTAATTAGGAAAAGAATTAGACAAAAATAAAAAATATTAGAGAGTTAAAAAAATTTAGAAAGATACAATTTTAGAGAGAGAGAGTTGGAAAAATTGTAGAAAAAAAATTTAAAGAGAGAAAGGTCAAAAAAAATTTGTAGAGAGCATTACTAGAAAAAGGGCAATTACCGACACAAAAAATGCATTGATAAGGTACGCAATAAATGACGCAAAATAATGCTGTGTCGGTAATTTTCGACGCATATTAAAGTTCCTACCGATATTAAATAAATTTCGATGCAATTTTCTGACGCAAAATAAAATTCCCGACAAAATAAATGACAAGTTTCCAACGCAAAGTTTTACTTTAGACACAAATTGCGTCAGTAAAAAATTTTTTGTTAAATATTTTTATTTTTTTAATGTTACTTATTGCATCGGAAATTTTCAACCCCTTTTTGCGTCAGAAATTTGTGACGCAACATTGCATTGGAAACTAATAATATGTTTTATTATTATTTATTATTAATCAATTATTAATTATTAATTATTCAATTAATACTAATTAAAGAAATTCAAATTTTATAGTAAAATTAATGGATATTTTTTATAATGTATATTATATTTTAATTTATTTAACGTACATACAAAATTGAAATTAATAATTATTATTAATTATTGAAAATTTAATTAATACAAAAAAATTCATTCAAAATTATTTGACAAATTTAGATATTTTGAAATATATATTTTATTATAATTTAATTAAGATACACACTTACATAAAATCAAAATAACACATGTATAAATGTTCATAAAAATAATATTCAAATATCTGACTATAAATATATAAAACAATATCACAGTACAAACATAACACAATGTCTCTAAAAAAAAAAATTACTCCCGACAGTAGTTGTCGCTTGACTGACATGATGAATCAGAATTGTATGCAGAAGCAAGTAGGTATGACTAACTAGATGGTGTGCCCTTCATTCTCTTAATCATTTTATACAAATTCTGAAGGGTAACCTCCATACTCCCCATTTTTTTCCAAAGTTTTTTATTTTTTTGATAGAGATTCTGCACTTCTAATAGCATAGAAGATTAATCACCAGCACTAGATGAAGGACAATTGATTGACTGGGAAGAACTCTACCTTTCAAGACCATATATACGACCGAAGGCTCTCCCCCCTAGCAAAACTCTCTCAGAGTTCAGTGTCTGACATCTACTGAAACTCTGGAGTAAACGTCTTCTCAGGTGCAAACTGAGAAGATCAGACAGCTTGGAAGTTAGTCTACATACAAAAATATATCATAGAATAAGTTTCATAATTAAAGATATTAATTATAAAAAGTTAGTAAATAATACAAATATTTAATAAATTAAATAAAATTTACTTACATAAGTTTTTTTCCGATTGCTAGTTCACCCACACTTCCTCACCATCCTTCTTCCTGATGTGAATGTACTTAAAAACTTCAAAAAAATGGAGAGTCCAACCGGTCTATTTTTTTTACAATATATAATAAATTTTTTTAGTTATTTATAACTATCAGATAATAATAAGAATTTTAAAATAATAAAATTACCATTCTCATAGCATGTCCATGGGAGGAATAGAGTCTCCTGTGTGGAGAGATCTGTCTTTTTTCTAACGGCGGTTCCTGTTGTCCCAAAGGCAACCCAAGAGGGGGGTGAATTGGGTTTTTATCGTGGAAGCTAAGTGTGTAAAAATAATAAAAATATTGAATCAAATAAACTAATATAATTCACCTAATAATAAATATAAAACAATTTCAAGTAAAGTAAAGAGAGTAGGGAAAAGAGATGCAAACTCTTTTATAGTGGTTCGACTTGCTACCCAAGTCTACGTCCACTCCTCGAGCTCCAACTAGCCGAGGTTCCACTAAGTCTCTTGCACTTGACGGAGGCAAGAAATCCCGAATACAAACAAAGTCCCTTGCAGTTGGCGGAGGCAAGAAATCCCGATTACAAAACCTTTGATTCGGTGAGCTTCAAACACCAATACAAGTAGAAATGAAGATGAGGTAGAAATGTAGCAATTCCTCTTAAGTAGGATTAGCTACCACTCATGTACAAAATGATCTCACTTCAAAGAGGCACTCTCATGAATAAAACAATTTCCTCTATGCACTCTTTGATCTAGTAATAAACAATATAGCACAAAGAATTAGAGAGAGATTGAAGAGGCTTTGAGAGCTTGTTGTTGTGTCCTTCTCCCTTCAATCCATGCTCCTTTTATAGCAAAAACACCAAGGAGACGTTGGCCCTTGTGGAAGACAAAATCATTTCTCAACAGTAACTGCACATTGGCTCGATTCAAAAATTCAAATAAAATGGCTCCGAGCGTTCAAAACATCTTAAAATATTCTTGAATACTCCTCATTGAGTCTATTTTCAAATGCAAAAAGAATCATTCAATTATCGTGCACCGTTTGAGAGAAATCATCAAATCTTCAACGACATGCCAGACTGTAAAATTACTTTTGTCAAAAGTTGTTGGCCAAGTTCAAAATTGTCTAGAAATTTGAATTTGTATTCAAAAATAACAAATTATATATATTTGAAAAGCTTATAATGTCTACTTTCATTCAAATTTGGATTCGTGTGAATTTGACTTTTATATTTTGAGATATTGTAAAAATATTGTAGTATACTCATTTTGTCTACTGACAGTGCAACTCAGCAGAATGGCCCACTTTGAAAAATTATATCTATCAAACTATAAGTGTAAAATGTGCAAATAATATATGCATTTAAAGCTCAACACGTCTACTTTACAAATAAAATTAATTCAGAATTTTATTTATATTATAAGTTATATTTTACTAATTAAAACCAATATCGTGCAGATTTCAAGAAAGACTTTTTCAGAAAATAATATGTGAGATTGATATAATAAACTGCTTTAATACAAAAGAATATATATGATGAATTATATATCAAAATAAAGATATTTGAGTGTAGTTTCATATAAAATTGACTTTATAATTTTTTGACTTTTCTATAGTAAGATATAATTAATTTACTACACACATGTCTAATATGACAGCTTCACAATTTAGTACATGTAATGTATGTAGTTAAATAATAATCTTAATATTATAAATTGTCCATATTATTCATTATATAAATATACATAATAATTTTAATTTGTTTTGTCATTATCAAAATAAATATGAAACCTTGAGGCTAACAATCTCCCCCTTTTTGGTGATGACAAAACAAATATGCAATGCAAGAAATTCATTAAGCACATATCATGTAATTTCTCCCCCTTTTTGACATCATCAAAAAGATAAACTATATAAGCTCCCCCTCAATATATGCATGAAAATATTTAGAGATTTTTCTTTCAAAAAAAAATTGATGCAAATAATATTAGCTATATACTTGAGTCTATAAGACCAAGTTCTCTTTTAATAAAACAAAATCTTTCTTCATTAAGGGGTTTTGTAAAAATATCCGCTAGTTGATATTCGGTATTCACAAATTCTAGTGTTATGTCACCTTTTTGAACATGATCTCTCAAGAAGTGATGTCTAATATCAATGTGTTTTGTTCTTGAGTGTTGAATAGGATTCTTAGAAATATTGATAACACTAGTATTATCACACTTAATAGGAATGTGTTCATATTTAAATCCAAAATCTAGTAAGGTGTGTTTCATCCATAAAATTTGTGCACAACAACTTCCCGCGGCTACATATTCCGCTTCGGCTGTAGATAATGCAACTGAATTTTGTTTCTTACTAGCCCAAGAAACTAAAGATTTTCCAAGAAAATGACAAGTTCCACTAGTACTTTTTCTATCTAACTTACATCCTCCAAAATCCGCATCCGAATAACTAGTAAGTTCAAAGGAGGTTCCTCTAGGATAAAATAATCCTACATTTACAGTTCCTTTAAGATATTTAAGAATTCTTTTGGCGGCATGCAAATGAGATTCTTTTGGATTTGCTTGAAATCTAGCACACAAACAAACACTAAACATGATATCGGGACGGCTAGCAGTTAAGTACAATAAACTACCAATCATACCTCTATATAACTTGATGTCTATAGGTTTTCTATTAATATCTTCATCAAGTTTGATTGAAGTACTCATAGGAGTTCTTATGATCTTAGAATTATCCATCCCAAATCTTTTTAGTAACTCTTTAGTATACTTAGCTTGATTTATCAAAATCCCTTATTTGAGTTGTTTTATTTGAAAACCAAGAAAGAAATTTAACTCACCCATCATACTCATTTCAAATTCATTTTGCATAGATGAAGCAAATTTTTCACATAAAGATTTATTGGTAGCTCCAAAGATAATATCATCTACATAAATTTGAACAATAAGTAAATCATCATTTTCTTTTCTTATAAAAAGAGTATTATCCACTTTCCCATTGAAAATCCATTTTCTAATAAAAATTTTGAAAGCCTTTCATACCATGATCTAGGAGCTTGTTTCAAACCATATAAAGCTTTTGAAAGTTTATAAACATGATCTACATTTTTCTCATTTTCAAACCCGGTGGTTGTTCAACATAAATTTCTTCAACAATAAAACCATTTAGAAAGGCACTTTTAACATCCATTTGAAATAGTTTGAAATTCATATGAGATGCAAATGCAAGTAATATTCTAATAGCTTCAAGTCTAGCTACGGGAGCAAAAGTCTCTCCATAATCTATTCCTTCTTCTTGATTGAAACCTTGAGCTACAAGTCTTGCCTTATTTCTAATTATATTACCGGATTCATCAAGTTTATTTTTAAACACCCATTTGGTTCCAATAACCGTGTGATCACTAGGTCTAGGCACTAATTCCCAAACTTTATTTCTTTCAAATTGATTTAATTCTTCTTGCATAGCTAGAACCCAATTTTCATCATTAATAGCATCATTATTAGTTTTGGCTCAATTTGAGAAATAAAAGATAAGTGTTCACAAATATTTTTCAATTGGTTTCTTGTCTTCCTACAATCACTAGGATCACCAATAATTTGTTCCTTAGGGTGACTAGATTTATACTTCCAAGCTTTTGGCAAATCACTATGTGGAGTTTCATCAAAGTTTTCTATACTAGGGGGATTTTCAATTTCTTTTTCTTTATCATTAATATTTAAATTAACTAAATCATCATCAACATCATGATATATAACATTTTGCAAAAATGGATCAATTTCATCAAATGTAACATTCATAGATTCTTCTACTACATTAGTTCTTGTATTAAAAACTCTATAAGCCTTACTAGTAATTGAATAACCTAAAAATATACCTTCATCCGATTTTGCATCAAATTTGCCAAGATTATCTTTAGTGTTTAAAATAAAACATTTACATCCAAACACTTTAAAAAAACCAATCTTAGGTTTTCTATCAAACCAAAGTTCAAAAGGAGTTTTCTTAAGAATTGGTCTAATAAGAACTCGATTTAAAATATAACAAGCCGTATTAACCGCTTCGGCCCAAAAATATTTAGATAGCTTGTATTCATTAAGCATAGTTCGAGCCATTTCTTGTAAAGTTCTATTTTTCCTTTCAACAACTCCATTTTGTTGTGGGGTTCTAGGTGTAGAAAAATTATGCTCATATCCATATGTATTACAAAGATTTTCAAATTCATTATTTTCAAATTCCCCACCATGATCACTCCTAATTTTTGAAATCATATAACCTTTCTCATTTTGAACTCTTTTACAAATTTTTAAAAATTGAGAACATGCTTCATTCTTGTGAGTCAAAAATAATACCCAAGTAAATCTTGAAAAATCATCAACAATTACAAAAGCATAAAGTTTTCGACCAAGACTAGCAATTTGAGAAGGTCCAAATAAATCTAAATGTAAGAGTTGTAAAGGCCTAGATGTAGAAACTATATTTATAGATTTAAAAGAAGTTTTTCTTTGTTTTCCCAATTGACAAGGAGTACAAACTTTATTTTATCAAATTTGAGTTTAGGTAGGTCAATGAGTAGTTGTTTTCTTGAAAGTTTAGAAATTATATCCATACTACAATGACCTAACCTTCTATGCCATAGCCAAGATTCATCATGTAAAGCACTCAAACATTTCACATTTTGTTCAATCAAATTATCAAAATCAATAGTATATACATTTTCATCTCTTAAGACAACAAATACTAAGGTATTATTCTTATTAAAAACCTTGCATGCGTTATCTTGAAAAATAATTTTATAACCTTTATCACATAATTGACTAATACTAAGCAAATTATGTTTTAAGCCATCAACAAACAAAACATTATCAATAATGAGGGAGTTAGGGTTACCAATTTCTCCAATACCAATAATCTTGCCTTTTGCATTGTTTCCAAAAGTCACATACCCTCCATCTATTTTTGAAATAGAATTAAACTTTATGTAATCTCCCGTCATATGTCTTGAACATCCACTATCCAAAAACCACTTATTCTTTCTTGTGGTGCTCTTCATACAAATCTCCTACAAAAATAAATTAGGTTTTGATTTTTGGTACCCAAACTTTCTTGGGTCCAACAATGTTAGCAAATGTTCCCTTAGGAACCCAAATAGATGCAATATTACATTTTCCTTTCCATTTATAATCATTTGGAACTAAAATATTTTTAGGCCCAACAAACAATTTTCTTTTTAATAAACAATCACATGCATAATGTCCATTTCCACCACAATAATAACATGTAATAAATGGACTACCTTGATGAGAACTTTTTACAAAATAATATTTATAAAACTTTTGTCCTTGACAAGCCTTGTAACCTAATCCGGTTTTATTAAAACCATACTTTTGAGTAGCAAGTAATTTATCTAAATTTTTCTTTCCTTGAGTAAATTTAGATAAAGCATTTGTAAGCTCTTCAACTCTTTTTCTCAATATATCATTTGTTTCATTCTTAGATATAGAAGTAAGTTGAGTTTTCAAATTATCATTTTCATTTTTCAAACTAGCATTTTCATTAGAAATATTTGAAAACTTCTTTTTCAAATCTTTATATTTCTTTCCAAGATTTGCTAATTCATTTTGTAGTTCATCACATGCATATAATAGCTCATCATAAGATAAATTTGAAGTGCTAGAAGTAGAAGAAAATGAACTTACCTCATTATCACTTTCTCTAGTAGCCATGAGACATAAGTTAGCAATGTCACTTCCACTTGATTCATCCACCGAATCACTTTCATCACTTAGATCCCAAGTGGTGGTTTTCATGGCTTCTTTTTCCTTCTTCTTCTTTTTCTTTAGAAGTGGACAATCCGGTTTTATGTGCCCACGTTTCTTGCATTCATAGCATACAACATCTTTCTTGAAAAGATTTTCTTTTTGATCACCTCTTCTTTGTCTCCTTTCAAATTTCTTCTTTTTGAGTAGTTTAGTGACTCTTTTTGCAATATATGCAATTTCATCATCACTTTTTACTTCACTATCATTGGAGTTTTCTTTCATAGTAGACTTTAGAGCAATACTCCTTCCTCTTTTTGGCTTTTCCTCCTCTTCATTTCTTTGAGTCATTTCATAGGTCATTAGTGACCCTAGAAGCTCTTCAATAGAAACCTTGGAGAGATCTTTCGCTTCTTGTATGGCGGTCACCTTTGGAGCCCAACTCTTTGGTAGAATCCTAAGAATTTTCTTTACAAGAATTTCATCATTAAAATTTTCACCAAGAGAAATCATACCATTAATAATATCCGTAAAACGAGTATACATTTCTTTAATAGATTCACTTGGTTTCATCATAAAAAGTTCATACTCATGTTTAAGCATATTGAGTTTTGTGTCCTTAACTCTACTTGTACCTTCATGTGTTATTTCAAGAGTTCTCCAAATATTTTGTGCCATTTTACATGTAGAGACTCTATTAAATTCATTTCTATCTAGAGCACAAAATAATGTATTCATTGCTTTTGCATTAGTTGTAAAATTTCTTTTATCATTTTCATCCCAATCTTTCTTCTCTTTAACAATAAGTTCATTCTCTTTAACTATCATGGGAGATTTATATCCTTCTTCAATAATATTCCAAATCTCATAATCCATTTGTTGAAGATAAATGGTCATTCTAATTTTCCAATAACCATAATCACTACCATTAAAGAAAGGTGGTCTAGTAATTGATTGACCTTCCATAACTCCATGTATACCAATAGTTGCCATATGTATGATCTTACTCTAAAGACTTTTTAAGGCCAATATATAGAGCCTTGCTTTGATACCAATTGTTATCCCAAAGGCAACCCAAGAGGGGGGTGAATTGGGTTTTTATCGCGGAAGCTAAGTGTGTAAAAATAATAAAAATATTGAATCAAATAAACTAATACAATTCACCCAATAATAAATATAAAACAATTTCAAGTAAAGTAAAGAGAGTAGGGAAAAGAGATGCAAACTCTTTTATAGTGGTTCGACTTGCTACCCAAGTCTACGTCCACTCCTCGAGCTCCAACTAGCCGAGGTTCCACTAAGTCTCTTGCACTTGACGGAGGCAAGAAATCCCGAATACAAACAAAGTCCCTTGCACTTGGCGGAGGCAAGAAATCCCGATTACAAAGCCTTTGATTCGATGAGCTTCAAACACCAATACAAGTAGAAATGAAGATGAGGTAGAAATGTAGTAATTCCTCTTAAGTAGGATTAGCTACCACTCATGTACAAAATGATCTCACTTCAAAGAGGCACTCTCATGAATAAAACAATTTCCTCTATGCACTCTTTGATCTAGTAATAAACAATATAGTACAAAGAATTAGAGAGAGATTGAAGAGGCTTTGAGAGCTTGTTGTTGTGTCCTTCTCCCTTCAATCCATGCTCCTTTTATAGGCAAAAACACCAAGGAGACGTTGGCCCTTGTGGAAGACAAAATCATTTCTCAACAGTAACTGCACATTGGCTCGATTCAAAAATTCAAATAAAATGGCTCCGAGCGTTCAAAAAATCTTAAAATATTCTTGAATACTCCTCATTGAGTCTATTTTCAAATGCAAAAAGAATCATTCAATTATCGTACACCGTTTGAGAGAAATCATCAAATCTTCAACGACATGCCAGACTGTAAAATTACTTTTGTCAAAAGTTGTTGGCCAAGTTCAAAATTGTCTAGAAATTTGAATTTGTATTCAAAAATAACAAATTATATATATTTGAAAAGCTTATAATGTCTACTTTCATTCAAATTTGGATTCGTGTGAATTTGACTTTTATATTTTGAGATATTGTAAAAATACTGTAGTATACTCATTTTGTCTACTGACAGTGCAACTCAGCAGAATGGCCCACTTTGAAAAATTATATCTATCAAACTATAAGTGTAAAACGTGCAAATAATATATGCATTTAAAGCTCAACACGTCTACTTTACAAATAAAATTAATTCAGAATTTTATTTATATTATAAGTTATATTTTACTAATTAAAACCAATATCGTGCAGATTTCAAGAAAGACTTTTTCAGAAAATAATATGTGAGATTGATATAATAAACTGCTTTAATACAAAAGAATATATATGATGAATTATATATCAAAATAAAGATATTTGAGTGTAGTTTCATATAAAATTGACTTTATAATTTTTTGACTTTTCTATAGTAAGATATAATTAATTTACTACACACATGTCTAATATGACAGCTTCACAATTTAGTACATGTAATGTATGTAGTTAAATAATAATCTTAATATTATAAATTGTCCATATTATTCATTATATAAATATACATAATAATTTTAATTTGTTTTGTCATTATCAAAATAAATATGAAACCTTGAGGCTAACAGTTCCCTTTATTTTGAGAGCTTATCTTATTAAACCTCTCACATTTCTAATAAATCTGAAACTCATCCCACATAGAAGGTGGGATCTAGTCCGATCTACCTCTGATCCAGGCATCCCGAAGCATGACAGAAAATCTATAAAATCTATGAGTATTGAATATTCATTTAATGGCTAGCTCGTCTCCTGGATCCCATATATAATATTTATGCAAAAAGATGCAAACAAATAGTTAATAAAAAATCAAATATTATTACAAAGAATAATATATTTAACCATAACTGCATTAAAATACGAACTTATAACTCATCCAACCACAAATTGCAGGGAACTATTAGGTAGGATAACATTATGTAAATTTTGACCGAATCACTATTGTGATAGCATGAGCAGCAGTGGTTGAATGATGAAATCTGCAAAAGCAAAAATAAGAATCAATACTAATAATTGAAAAGTTAGAAAATATTTATCAAAATTCTTGAAAAATTAATATTTAATATTTACCCGCATCACTAATAGGTCTAATCAGTGTCTTCCTAGAACTGCTACAAGATGTGATAGATTATTTGACCCGAGCAGGGTCGGATAGAGAAGAATCGGGTATAGGGATAGAGGGAAAAGCGCTGTCAGTAGAGGCAGTGGTGTTGCAGGTAGAAACTGGTGAAGCAGGTCCCTCCAATAGTAGACGAGATAAAAATGCATCTAGGGGTAGGTATAAACTAAAGAGGTTGCGACACAAATAGAGAATGTATAGCCCGTAATCATAAAATGCCCGAGTAAAGTCTACAGGCTCTCTAATAATCACTAGGGGGAAGGACCCGGAAGGATGATGTGAAGCACAATCACGCCGTTTTTTTGAGTGGCCAATATCTATATCCTTACCCTTTCAAGTTTATGTTTAGAATCTATCTATATTAATAGATATATTTAATTTCTTTATTTAATTATATAAGATAAAAGAAATTAATACTTAAATTTGAGTAGTAGAGAATAATACAACTTCATTAAATTATTAAATTAGTAGTTATAATATTTATTAAATAATATTTTCAAATATATCTCTTTAGTCATTAAATAATATTTTAATTCATTCAATTTATTTGATTTTTAATTTTAATTCATTAAATTAACGGTTATAATATTTATTAAAGAATATTTTGAAATATATCTCTTTAGTCATTAAATAATATTTTGTATTAATATTTATATTTATTAACTAATATTTTAATTAATTAAATTTATTTGATTTTGAATTTTAAATCATTATATCAATAGTTGTAATATATATTAAATAATATTTTGAAATATATCTTTTCTATACTTTTCTTTTTCTATCTCTTTATCTATTTTTTTGTGGTTCTCTTTATCTATTTATTAAATAATATTTGAAATATATCTCTTTAGTTATTATATAATATTTTGGATTAATATTTTTATTCATTAAATAATATTTTAATTAATCAAATTTATTTAATTTTGAATTTTAAATTATTATATTATTAGTTATAATATTTATTAAATAATGTTTTGAAATATATCATATCTTTTCTATAACTTTTTTCTATCTCTTTATCTATTTTTTATGGTTCTCTTTATCTATCTCTTTATCTACTTTTTTATGGTTCTTTTTATCTTTTTATTAAATAATATTTTGAAATATATCTCTTTGGTAACAACTCAAACTAATTTCAGTTTTAGTCTTATAAATAAATTTATGGATTTGGTAGCTTTTTAAAATTTATTTGGAAGTAATTTAAGGGTTTAAGGTTAAGGGAAACATGTATGAAAATTTGGAAACAAGTTAAGTTTTTGTATTAAAAAAAAAAAAAATTTGTCGCCGATTATTGTAACAGCATGCCGTAGCGCACAAGCACACTATAGCGTGCTGCATAATATAATTTGGGCGTGTAGTGCACCCAGGTTTACTATAGCACAGTAGACACTAGAATTGGCGCACTGTAGCGCACCAAACCGTGCCGTAATGCATCAGGACGCAATTTTTCAAGTTTCCTTAAAAATTTTAAGATTTTTAAATCTTTCAAAGACCCCTAAACCCTCTTGAATTCCTAGAATTATAAACCAAAGATTTGAGAGATATTCTAGAGTACCCAAAATTGATACAAAATTTTATAAAGGCTAAAAGTTGAGAGGTATTAAGAAGAGGGGCAACTTAGTCTTTTTGCACCCATAACTTTTCTTTAAACATTCCAAACCCTTTCTAACTTCCAAAAGAAACCATTCCTGCATCAAACCTTAGAGAGAGAAAGAGAAGGGAAGAAAGAAGAGGAAAGGGAGGAAAACAAGTAAAAAGGTAAGGAATCTCACTGGTACTTTAATTTTTTTTCAAAATTTTTGTACATCTAACTTATTTACTCATTTCTAGAGCTTTTAATCGGTGTAGATTTTGTGTTTGATGGTGTTTGTGTGTTGAAGAGAGAGAGAGAGAGAGAGAGGCGGGTCTAACCCCACCCAAAAAATTTTTACATGATTTTGGTGGATTTAGCTAAAATAAATTTAGATTTTGATATGTTTGGGTGAATCTATGTTTATGGTAGATTTTTGGGGGATCCTAATCTTGTATTTATGGTTTGAAATAGCAAGATTAAGGGTATGTTTGGTTGATCCCAAAAGTTGAGAGAGATTAAAGGCATATTTGGTTGAACTCAAAAGTTGAGAGAGATGAAAGGCATGTTTGGTTTGAACCCAAAGGTTGAGAGAGATTAAGGTCATGTTTTGTTTAAACCCAAAAGTTGAGAAAAAGAGTAAAGGCTTATATTCATGTAATCTATGGCATAAGCATACATTTTACACTTGCAGATAAGATATTTTTCTCATTGTGTATGTGTATCTCATGTGCAAGGAAAGAAAACAGAGCTGAACTCGACCTCGAGCCTACAATTCCAGGACCCTACTCTTAGATCATCTGTCTTATGTGAGTGTCATATTCTCTAAACTTTGCTTTTGATTAAATGTATATTTTATGTGAAGATATGAACTGTTTTGGAAATCATAAATGTATATGGGTATGAAAACATAAAAACAAAGTGTTTATGTTATGCTTTTATCATATATGTGGATTTTGATGATTTTATGAGATTTTAGTGCTTCGGCACATAGAGTAGAACGCTGAGCAACCATCTAGGATATGTGATAGTCCTACGTATATGACATTAGACCCAGTGGGTTTCAGAGCACCACAGACTGTGTCAACTGGGCCTGGAGTGGTGACCTATGGTGCAGACTATACAATGTAGCAACATCTGGCATATTTAAATGGTTTTAATGTTTTAAATGTTTTATTGTCCTCAAAAATTTCGATTGTGCACACAAATTTAAAGCTATATGACTTTTGCATGACTAGAGCTTAAATGTATTCTCCAATATGTTTTATTGATGACTTTGATCATGGATTATGGGTGTAATTGATATATTTCAAAACAAAAGCATTTGTTATAATACATCTTATTATGCTTTCAGTTGTTATAAATGTATATAAATGTTGGACTTGTATGTAATGGATACGAAACCCTATCTGTTTCCCTAAGTTTAGCTCATATGCTATTCACTAGGAATTCTATTCTCATCATTTTATTTTTCAACTCCAAGCTTACATTTTTGATACCCTTATACCCGTTACTACATGTACTTTCACAGCTCACTAGTTGAGGCGGCTAGTTATAGCTGAGGGTATATTTTGTGATAGTTAGAGTTATTTTTTTAGAAATTGTGTAATTATGTTATTACAATGAGACTTTTATAGTGATCTTTTGTATATTTGAATCTTAGTTCATGATCTTGGTTATGAGATGTTGATGATGATGGTGGTAGATATACTTGTGTTGGAAAGATATTTATGTTACATGTGGATAGCAGTTGAGCACTTGCCATTAGTTGTGGATTTGATTCTGAGATGCAAATGATATGTTAGAGGTACAGGTTGAGTTTTGGCAAAAGAGATTTAGCAACCGGTATGTTCCTGGATTTTTATTCGGTGGGTGTTAGCCGTTGTCCCGGCTGTCGCACCCCGCCGAGTGTCTAGATAGGCAGGGTGTGACATCTTTAGTAATTAAATAATATTTTGGATTAATATTTTTATTTATTAAATAATGTTTTAATTAATTAAATTTATTTAATTTTGAATTTTAAATCAATATATTAATAGTTATAATATTTATTAAATAATATTTTGAAATATATCTTTTCTATAATTTTCTTTTTCTATCTCTTTATCTATTTTTTATGATTCTCTTTATCTATTTATTAAATAATATTTTGAAATATATCTCTTTAGTCATTATATAATATTTTGAATTAATATTTTTATTCATTAAATAATATTTTAATTAATCAAATTTATTTAATTTTGAATTTTAAATTATTATATTAATAGTTATAATATTTATTAAATAATGTTTTGAAATATATCATATCTTTTCTATAATTTTTTTCTATCTCTTTATCTATTTGTAATAGTTCTCTTTATCTATTTATTAAATAATATTTTGAAATATATGTCACTATATAATATTTTGGATTAATATTTTTATTCATTAAATTATAATTTAATGAATCAGATTTATTTAATTTTGAATTTAAATTATTATGTTAATAGTTATAATATTTTTTTAAATAATGTTTTGAAATATATCATATCTTTTCTATAATTTCTTTTCTGTCTCTTTATCTATTTTTTATGGTTCTCTTTATCTATTTATTAAATAATATTTTGAAATATATCTCCTTAGTCATTATATAATATTTTGGATTAATATTTTTATTCATTAAATAATAATTTAATTAATCAATTTTATTTAATTTTGAATTTTAAATTATTATATTAATAGTTATTATATTTATTAAATAATATTTTGAAATATATCATATCTCTGCTATAATTTTCTTTTTCTATCTCTTTATGTATTTTTTATGATTTTCTTTCTAAAATTTTCTATTTCTCACTTTAAACAAATAAAAGTACGATTATAAAAAATATAACTTTCTTAAATTTATTAAACTACGTACATAAATCAAATTTAAAAGTTATGATTTCTGTAGTTTTCCTTCACCTCACATTAACGAACTCGCAAAACGATGTCGCTTGATGGTTAGCCCTAAGTGTCTGGATGGCTCGGCTGAATTATATTTTATGCTTGATCATTATAGTAATCATCATCAACTTGAAAATTTTTTGTCCCTAAAAACTTCTAATTTCTTAGAGAAGGTATATTTAAAATTGGACTAATGAAATTATTAGTATCAAAAGCACGTCTGAATAAGTAAAAGCGTGCTTTTTCTCATAAGATACACTTTTGATTATTACGTAAAATCATTTTTAAGTAAATCATGTAAAAATAAGCTTTGAAGTTGTAAAAGTGAATTTTTAATAACCGCTTCTATACTTTTAATTGAAAGTTCATATTTTCTATTTAGGCTGAGATTCTTTCTTTATGTAATGAACTTATATATTAGATTTTACTAAACTTAACAATACCAGGTTAACATAGGGTTAAATTTTTTTCATATGTAATGCATATGTTGTTCTTTATGTAATGCAGTGTTTAATAAAAAATATAAAAATCTTTGTTGTATTTTTCCTACTTTCTATTCTTTAACTTTTTCTTCTGTATTTTCGAAATATAAGACACTGAAAGCTTTGGAAACTCTATTATTCTATTATAATAATTTTCTAAGAATTTTTTTTTTTGGCACTTTTAAAAAATGCAGATTTTTTCTTAATTTTTTTAAATCACTTTTTGAAGGTGACATGTCAAACAGTTCTTTGCTTCAAAAAATGTGAAAGTATTTTCAAAAATAATATTGGAACAAGAATATTTCTTTTCCTTTAATTTGCTATTAAAGCAAATATACTTAAAAAAAAATAAACTTGATTGGTAGCCCATAATGACAAAAAATGGAAAAAAAATATATTCAGAAAAAGAAAAAGAAAACAATATTCATAGCTATATTATTCAGATTGGCATGGTTATAAGAATATGATATTACAAAAAAAAAAAAAGACAAAATATTTTCTTCTCCGCAAGTTTACCAAAATCCCCTCAAAATTGATAACAAAAAAACAAATAATTAAACAGTCATTCTTACCGAAGAAGAATGTGGAAGAAAAAGAGTCAGTCTAGTGGCGTTGAGCAGCGGTGATGACTGAACGCATGGAGGCAAGAGTGGCCAAAGAATGATGACTTAACTATATATATGTGCAGAGAGAAAATAGAGAGAGAATGAGAGATACGAAACCGGGAATCGCAGGGCGAAGTGAAATTTATAAAGAAAAGTTACCAATACAGTTGCATTGGTAATTCCATAAATTTTGTGCCCCAACTGATGTGTAATCACTTTTTTTACGCTAATTTTAAATTATCGATGCAACTGCATCGATAATTGCCTTGTTCATCCAACCTCGGCTACTGTGCATTTGGCATTTCCAAGGAAGTTACTGACGCAACTACATCAGTAACACCACGAATTTTGTGCCTTGAATGATGTGTAATCAATTTTTGACGTGAATTTCGAATTATCGATGCAATTGCGTCAATAATTCTCTCAATCGTACCGCCTCAGCTGCCATGCATTATGCATTTCCAAGGTAGTTATTGACGTAATTGCGCTGGTAATTACCGACGCATAGAACCGAGAAATTGTGTTGGTATATACCGACGGAGGTGTTCATCGGTTTGTTATATATTTTCTTTTCTAAAAAAGTTTACCGATATTACAACTTGTGTCAGTAAGCTTCTCTTTTTCTTTTTATTTTTTTAAAAAACTTACTGACACATGATTCTGCATCGGTAAATTTCTCTTTTTTTATTTTTTTAAAACCTTACTGAAGCAGAGATTGCGTCGGTAAATACCGATGCATGATTCTACGCCAGTAAATTTCTCTTTTTATTTTATTTTTAATGTCTTACTGATGCATGACTCGGCATCGATAAATTTCACTTGTTTATTTTTTAAAAAACTCTACCAACGCAGAAATTTGCGTCAGTAAATTTTTCTTTTTTAAGTTTTAGAAACTTACCAATGCAGATTTCTACGTCAGTAATTTTTTTAAAAAATTCAAACCTATGAAAAATGTTTCCAACAGATTTTTGTGTTGGAAAACTACATCGATAAATGCCCGTAGTGTCACTAAATTGGTCAGAATTATTTTGACGCAATTTTGTGTGGATAATTGCATCGGTAAGATTTCCGACGTATTTTTTTGCCGGAAACTTTGTTGGTAAACCAACAAAGTTTGTTGCATCTCTAATTTTCTGTCGGAATTGTCAATATTTCTTGTAGTGGAGAACATTGAAAAAGTAGATAGAGAGAGTTGAAATAACACAAAGAGAGAAAATTGAAAAATTAGATAGAGAAAGTGAAAAATATTTAGAGAGAGAAAGTAGAAAAAATTATAGAAAGAAAATTTCAAAGAGAGTTAAAAAAAATATGGAGAGAAAGTTGAAAAAATTAGAGAGAGAGAGAGAGAGAGTAAAACAATTTAGAGAGGATGGAAAAAATTATTAGGAGAGATTGTTAAAAAATTTAGAGAGAGCTGAAAAAAATTAGAGAGAAAAAATTTGAGAGAGTTTTAACAAAATAGAGGGAGGAATTTAAGAAAAATTAGAGAAAGAAAGTTGAAAATATTTAGAGAGAAAAAATTGTAAAAAATTGGAGAGAGAAGATGAAAAAAATTAGAGAGAGTGAATAATAAAAGTTTAGGAATAAATATTTTTAAGAGATAAAGTTCAATTTGTGTGTCAAACAAATTATTGACTTTTAAATCAGCTCATGGTATATAGTGTCAAACAGATTGTGAAAAGCTCTAATCTGAGCTAATTAAGAACTGATACATAAAATTTAGAATTTTATAAATTAGAGTTACCAAAAAGCCCTTTATTTCTTAGAGTCACTTGTTAATGTTTTCTTTTCCAAATTTTTGTTTTGTTTTCATAAATTTCGAAAACTGGACATAGTTATACGTTTAATAATATGTTTTTATTTTCAAAAAAATGATAACAGTTTCTAAAAATCAAAAAAAGTGTAAACACATTTTTTAAAAAAAATTCTACATGTTTGTACCAAAAATAGCAATGCCTGAATCGAAAGGTAGCAATTTTAATTAGGAAGAATTTATATAGACGAAGAATAGGAAGACAGATAAAACTGGTTAGAAGAGAGATAGATAGTAGAGACAGGTATTGTAGATAAGAAAATTTTACAAGGGAAAAAACAATATTTAGGAATGAATTTTACAAAGATATAATATAAACCAAAAGATTGAAGGGTAGAGAAGGGAAATCTAGATTATGATGTGTTAAAAAAAAAAAAAAAGAAAATTTCAGAGAGAAAATTCTAATAAAAGAAAATTTGTATTAGAAGAATATTTTCTAATGTCATGGCATAAATTGAAACACATAAAGCCCGTTTAATTGTTGAGTTTATAAACTTCAAATTTTTAATAAGCGATACTAATATGTCAAATATAATTTTAAAAATATAAATATGTGATTCCACTCAGTTTTAGAGGTGTTTGCAAAAACTTTTAGCTTTTAACTTCTAAGTTTCTCAATCATTAAAAAATCATTTTTGAGTATTTGCAAACCTGCTTTTGACTTTTGCTTTTCTAAATTTAAGTAATTTAAAGCAAAAATTTTAAAGTTAGGAGAGGAATGTTTTTATTTTAATGGTATAATTGTAAATAAAAAATTATTATGGTATAAATTTTGGCATTTATACTCATTTATTTTTTTTTAGATTCCTAAGTAGAACTTCCAACCTCTATCAGACGTTGCCTACCTTCAATGACCACTAGCCTTGTTCACGGTCTAGGTTCGAGCCGTGAACCAACCTGGCCCGGAAGGGGGAAAAAACTAGACCGGACTGGACTGACAAATCTGGTCAGGTCCGTTTTGAACCGTGAAGGTTCACGATTCGGTTAAGGTTCAGAATTTTTTTGAGCCTGAATTGGAACCGTAAAGGAACTAGTGAACCAGAACTGGGAATGAACCGAAAATGAACCATGAACTGTGAATGAACCATGAAACATGAACCGTGAACTGGAACCGTGTGTGAACCGTGAACTAGAGCTGTGAACTGCGAGTGAATCGTAAAGCAGAATCGTGATAAATTGTGAAATATTTATTATTTTAAAAGTTTAATTTTTATTATTAAAATTTTTTCTATTTTTTCATTTAAAATTAAAATGAAATGCATTGTATATAGGGATGTGCAAAACCAAACTAATTAATCAAACCAAACCAAACTAATTTTTAAATTTTGGTTTGGTTTGGTTTGGTTTGGATTAAAAAAAATTTCAAAATTATGACTTGGTTTGGTCAAAAAACCGAACTAAATCATTCTAAATCAAAAACCAAAATTTTAAAAATATTTTTGTTTCATAAAAAAATGCACACACACGTACATATATTTATATGAACATATATGTGTGTACACAAACACACATACATACATACATACTTATATATACACACACATGTATAAATTTTATCCACTCATATATATAAGTATATATACATGTACATATATTTATATTATATATAAATATACACACACACACACACATGCACGCACGCACACATGTAAATATATATATATATGTATGTATATATGTATACATATATAAGTGGGTAAATATATGTATTTACGTATTCATGCATATACACACACACACATACATATTTTTATATTTTTGTGAATATATATATGTTTATATATATACATATACACAAATATATATATATATGTTATGTATATATCTACATATATATACACAAATATATATACATACGCATACTGAAATTTTAGGTTTAATTTAGTTTGATTTATAATTAAATTGGATTGATTTGGTTTCTAAAGTATTAAAACCAAAGAAACTAAAAAATCAAACCTAATTATCAAGAACCAAACCAATATTATGGTTTATTTATACCCATATGTATGTGTACGTATACACACATACATATATGTTTTTATATTTATATGAGTATACACACACAGACACATGAATGTATACATATATGTATGTATATATGTATGTATATACAAATATATATACACACACGCATACATATGTATGCATATATATACATTTTTGATAATAAAAAATTAAATAAATAATTTATTTTAATAGTTTTTAAATAATAATAAATTAAACTTAAAATCAAACCAAATCAAATTGAAATTTTAGGTTTTGTTTGTTTTGGTTTATAATTAAATGGCTTTGGTTTGGTTTTTAAAGTATTAAAACCAAAAAATAAAACCAAATTATTAAAAATAAAACCAAAATTATGGTTTGTACACTCCTAATAAGAAATTAGAAGGTTAGAAGAGTCATGAGTTCCATTCATTGGTCAATAAATAAAGTAGCTAATTTATATATATATATATATATAAAAGGAAAAGCCATTTTTCAATATTTAATAGTTTAAATATATTAGAAAATAGATTATTTATAGAATTTCAAATGGTTTATAAGTTAATAAATAAATTTTTTTGATAAAATCAAATTGGAACCAAACCGAACCGTGAACGAATTGGAATCGAACCAAACCGTGAACCAAACCGTTAACAAACCGTGAACGAACCGTGAATGAACTGGAATCGCGAATAAATCAGGAAACGAACCATTAATGAATTGGGAACGAGTCGGAATAGGAACCGTGAATGAACTAGCTCGGAACCGTAAATCGACCTCGTCCAAAATTGTGAACCGGCCCAAACCGGAACCAGAACTGTGAACCGGCTTAGAACCGGCATAAACCGTAACTGGAATCTGATCGGCCTTTAAAGTTCCGGTTCTGGTTTCGGTTTGTATTTTTCTAAAACCGGAACCGGCGGTTCAATTCCGGTCCAGGCCAGTTCAAGGCCCGTGAATAGAGCTAATGACCACGACCAACCACCGCTATAAACCAATCACTCACCACCTTCGTTACCCAGTCACTAGCCACCTTCATTGGAGATACTATAGAGCCAACCTTCTCTGATCTGAGTTTGCCCCTGTTGCAATAGTGGGTCTTTGGAGGCAGTGGACAGTCATGCTCGTTTGATTCTCCTCTATGATTTCCATCTCTGCCGATGCACACATTGGATAACAACTCCTTAGATTCCTATCAAAGTTCTTAATGGAGTCGGGCTTCAATCGATTGCTTGAAGAGGCTGCGGAGACCAAAAGCAACAACTTTGACCACCAGGAGCCACTACCAGCATCAATAATCACGGTCAAGTCTATGCCCACAATTGATATCATTGATGGCCACATCAACTCCAAATCTCATTGTACCATCTACATGAAGCCTTCATGCTCGACTAATTGGAAGAATTGGTACAGAGAAGGGACAAAGATGAAAATGGATAAAAAAAAAAAAAGGTGAGAGAAAAGAGGAAAGAAAATTAAATAAAAAAAAAGAATTGAATATTTTAATCATTTTAAATAAAAATTTCTCCATAAATTAATTACACAACTTATATTTCAAACACTCATTTCACTTTTTTTAATAACTATTTAACGCAATTTATAAACACCCTATATTTTTATTTTTAATCAAATTTAACTTACTTTTATTTAAAATTACCACTTTTAATTTTATAAAAATATTTACCAACATTTCCTCAAATTGGGATGGTCGGCTGAGTTTGCCGGTCGGTAGTCGGGTATTATTGGCCTGTCGCAGAGAAACGAAATTGCAGAATTGCCCCGGGCGCTGATGAATGAAACAGAAGTTTAGAGGGGCAATGGTGTAAATGCACCGTGATAGGGAATTAGGTTTGTAAATGGAGAGAGTGGGAAGACAAAACCGGGTTATGCCCACAGACTTGATCAAACGAAAACCAAAGCAGATGGATTGCGAGATCTTTTTCTGCCCATAATCTGGGCCGAAACATGGTCAGGCTTTGATGGCTACACTTGTCCCTG
Source organism: Thlaspi arvense (assembly GCA_911865555.2). Lineage (NCBI taxonomy): Eukaryota > Viridiplantae > Streptophyta > Magnoliopsida > Brassicales > Brassicaceae > Thlaspi > Thlaspi arvense. The sequence goes on along the minus strand of CAJVSB020000911.1, from coordinate 81,250 downwards.
GATGCATTTGACGATACTCTGGTCCCCACAACAGATTTGGGTTTTCCATTTTCGTTGCCAAACAGAGAGAATTTAAAATTATTTATATTTACCAACAAGTATTGGCAAAAATAGTAGAAAACATCTATGTCAATAAAAGTAAAAATACATATTTAATTTTTAAAAAAATGTATTTTGAGAGTTCTAATTTTTCATGGAAAAGAAATGGGTTTCAACACAAAATTAATTTAAAAATATTATTTATTTTCAAAAAAAAATATTATTTAGATAGCCTTCTTCAAAATATATCAACTTTCACATCATAGGATACAAAATCTCGACCATTAGGAAAAAAAGAAAAAGATTTAATCAGTTAAAATGAAGAACTAAAAAAAAAATTGAATTACAAATCCCCACAACTCTCTCTCTCTCTCTCTCTCTCTCTCTCTTATTCTGAATTACTTTTCCCGGCGGCTTAACGTGTTTATCGGGTTGCTTGCATGCTGCCCGATAGGGACCTCTTGTACGTTGTCGGGCGGCGGTCAAGACTTCTTTTATTGCTTTTTGGCATGAAGTTTCGTAGACAAAACAAAACAAAACCGGTCCATCCAACCAAAAAAAAACACAAAACCGGTCCATGTTAATTGATTCCGGCCCAGTATGTCCTGTTACCCGTGAACCTCTGTGTGCCATATGCAGTCTTAATTAGTTGAAGAATATCGAACCCAATAAAGATAGCAAGAATATAAATATTAGTCATTAGAACCGGATTGAACCCGTTTTATTATAAATCCAAAATTAAACCGATTCGATTATGTTAATTGATCAAATTTGATTTCTTAATCAAACCAAATGCTTTTTAACTCTGCGTTATAAACTGAGCGGTGAGGTACGATGAGGAATATTTGGGGGCCCTTGCGAGACTATAAAATACATTTCCTCTTAGCTCCTAACCTGTTGAGCTGCCCCACGGCCAAACCACTTGGCTTTGAACAGGAATGGCAACGGGAAAGGAATGGAAAGAGCATCAATATATTTATTTTTATAATTAGTCAAAAAATTTATTTTTATACTTAGTTGAATATTAATTTTTATTTTTATTTTTGTCTCTATTAGATACTACATTATTATTCTCATATCTGTATATTAATTTAAACATAATTTTTTTAAAATTGATATATTTTATAATATATTAAATAAATTTTTTAAAAATATATTTTTTTAAAATATTGAATTATACTAGATATAGGACGATTAAATATTATAATCCTTACTCCTGTATTAAGAAAAATCTTCATAAAAATTTTAAATTTATTCACATTTTTATTTTAGAGTATTTATATTGAGATCGATTTTGATGAAATTTATAAATATATGTTACATATAGATAAAGTTGTCGTTTTTATTTTTGACTCCGTCTATTTCCAGGGTGAAATTTTAATTACAAATATACACACGTGCGCTTATGTCAAAAGTTTTTGCAATAATAATTCTTATTCGTTCAAAACAAAGGACATTGATACATTCTCGTATGCCTAAATTAGAATATGTTCTCGACTTGTATTGCATGTAAAAAGAGTGGGTGAGGATTTTTGACGCACCAGCAAGTGAAGTTTTTTCCCCCACTTCTTCAAATATTAATTCCCAAACTGAAAATTTGGGATTATGGATGGTGACAAATTTACTACTGTGACCTTTGCCAGTCTATCACTACGACACCTGTCGAAATGTGATTGAACGGGCTAACTGATCCATATCCAATAAATCATAATATGGAAAGAAGAGGGACAGCGAAGAGGCCAGCGAATGAATTGTAACCTTGACATGTGAGAAACCAAGTACCTGCGTGTGCTGTCCCTCCTGTCCTTTTCTCTTGGAATTTTCGCTAATTGGTGCTGTCGTTCTTCACCTCCCTACCGTATTATCACATTAACACATAAATCAAGCACCATCCTGAAATGTATTATTAATCATAATCAAAAATGCATATATAAACACACACATACATATACATAAGATCATATGTATGCCATTTATTGGAAAAGAAAAAAAATAACCTAATTGTAATAACTCAATTTCAATAATTCGAAATTTCGGGGGGAGGGGGGGTGATTTGTAAAAACTGGAAAAATTAGGGGCTCAAAATTAAAAAGCAAGGATGCATTTGGAAGATTTATAAGAACGAGGGCCAGATTGGAAATCAAGGAAAGGCAAAATTGAAATGAATAAAAATTTTGGGGTCTGGATGGTGACAGGATGGATCAGCTACGGATCCTCTGTGAGTTGGCCGTTTCACGTCAAATCTTCCATCAATCGGCCCGTTTATCGTCGCATTTTTGCCTTAGGGGTGTGCGAGGCTCTTGAACAAGCAAAACCCCTTTGTTAGCTTCGAGTTTTGAACGAGAGAGAGAGAGGAAATTTCCAAGCTTTTCAAGTCGACAACCTCACGGACGGTTGGCGACTTTTTGAGCTTTCGGGGAGCTTTTGGGTAGCTTTTCTCCCAATTGATGCCGGCTTGAGGCTCACCTGGTTCAGATTCTTGGTTTGGAAGGGTCGTTCGGTTTAGGTAAGTGGTTTTCCTTTTCTTTTTTTCTTTGGTTTTTCTGGTTTTCTAGTTGTAGGCATCGGCCCTGCAATCGGGTTGGAAGCACGGGTTGTCGGGGGGAAGGGTTGAGACTCGGAAAGGGGTCCGGGTCCCGACTTGGGCAGAGCAGGCCCAGTTGCCCCGGTTTGGGCCCTGCTGGGCTACAGGCCTGTAGGCTTGGCTATGGGCCAGCCCACCCAAAAAAAAAAAAAAAAAAAATAGTGAATTGGGCTGAGTTGATTGAGTCTGAGTCAACTCGGTCTCGTGTTGATAGGATGAGTCAACCCGTCCAAGTTGACTCAGTGAGATTGGGGATATGCTATCCTCGAGGATAGTAGTAGTTGAGATACGGGCTGTCTGGGGATAGTAGGAATTAGATATTCTAGGATTTATTAATTAATTATTTGAATTAAGGTTTCTGAAGGGTGAACTGGCCAGGGTTGATTGAGGGTTTTACCGACTGATTCAGTGGTCAAATGGGCTTAGATTTGGGAAGTTGGACTGGTTCTGGATTTAGGAAGAAAAGATCTATCAAACCAAGTGGGTTTGGAAAATTTTGGATGGTCGGTTTAGTGTGTTTTCCTTCGGGTGACCGGTTCACCAGTTTTTAAACCGGTTCTCCGGGAGGTTGAACCGGTTCTCGGTTCAGCATGATGAGACCTAGTTAACTGTGTAGTTTGGTAATTTTTGGATGTCCGGTTCAAGGTGAACCGGGCCCGGTTCGTGTACTAGAGCTTAGAGTTAGGGTTTTTGGCCTAGTTCAGGGCTGGTTTAATACCTTTTTGGCCGGTTTAGACTGGTTTCTAAGATTTTTGGGCCTTCTGAATTCATTTTTGAGAGTTTCATGTCTGATCTAGTTGAGCTTGAGGTAGTTTTAGGCCGGGGTAGGTTGGTTTAAGGATTTTTGGTGGCCGGTTCGCTATAATTTGAGGGCTGTGGAGTTTGGTTCAATTTTGTGGAGGGTTTTGAGCTGGGTTGTTGTGTATAAGGAGTCATGTAGGTCTGGGTGACGGGTCTTGGTGCCTTGAGATGCGTGCCAATGTGCCGATTTGAGATTTGAGCCAAGTTTGAGGCTATTGAGCCTGTTTCTTGTATCGAGTTTGAGGTTGTGACGTTTCTATGTGGTTTTATTTTTAGATACGCTTGAGGAGGTGAACTCGGACCAGTGAGATGGGTGAAGATGACCAGAACTTCTTTTTTGGCTCGACCTTTGTACAGTGAGTGATGATACTTCTCCTATGCTTGTATTATGGTTTTCTAATATGATGATTATGTGATTTGGAAACTGTATTGTGATTATATGTTACTTGGGATGTGTCATGTGTTTTATAAACTGCCATTGAGTTATGTTGGTATGTGATGCTTGGTTTTGAGGCATAAACTATATATACGTATGTATACTTGTTTTGACTTACATGTGAGGGTGGTATCGCGTGATGTGAGGCGGTAGAGGCCGTGGATGTGATGTGCACTATTATGATTCCTCCGATCGTCGAGACGATGAATTCCTCCGATCGTGAGAAGACGAGACAAGAGTCTTATGATGTGATGTGTCTGAGATGGCAGGCTCAGCCTACGGATGGTGGGTCATAGTGTGCGAGGAGTGCCTTGGCCCGACGATGAGATGAGTTGTGTGACTAAGGACTCATTCGGTGGATAGTGTGCTACCATAGCCTGCGGGGAGTACCCTGACCCAGTGACGTGATTGTGATGATTAGTTACCTTGATACCTCATATATGTGTTTTGATTACTGCTCACTGTAAATATTTGTATATATAGGGTATTTAATTTGAGGTGTGATGCATACTCTAGTATGCATAGCCTAAATATCATCTGTACTCATTAAGTCTTGCGACTTATAGTTTATAACTTTTCAGATCTGACTTGCTGTTCCTGTCTCGGATGATGTGCTAGAGTCAGAACTAGGAGGTTGCAGCTTGATTAATGTACTGACATATTTTCTTTGTATATTTCTCTTTGTATTCTAGAGTAGCTCTTTTGAACTTTCAGACAGGTCTTGGTATTTGTGTATTGAGACAGCGCTTCATGTTTCATATTTATTTATGAGTTTTTGTCTGTTTGGGTATTTTGAGGCTTACTAGAGTTAGTGGACCTTAGTACCAGTCATAGGCCCGGTTTAAAGCGTGATACTAATTTTCCTATTTCATTAATCTTTTCTTTTCTTTTTTTTTTTTAATACTTTCATGACCTAAAACCTAGGTGAAGATGGATATTAGTAATTGGAGTCTTAATTTTTAGATAAATTTGGTTATTTACTTGAATTAAATCTTGATTTCTCATTTTAACAGCTTTATAATAGCAGCAAAATTTGTTGTTTTATCCTTTGTAACTATACCCATGATGTAACTCCCAAAACAGACAGGCACAGTTTTAGTCTCCATAATTTTATCTAAAATTCCATTTTAGCACAATTAAAAACTAAGGATATATGTTTGAAATTGAGTTTAGAGAAGGAGAGATTGTATTGTGAAGATCATTTGGGTAGAAGCAAATTTGAAGATTGGGAATTACAGTGACGAGGGGTTTAGAAACTGAGTTTTCAAAAATCAACTTTGGTGGTGGGTTTTAGAAACCTAAATTTTGAGTTTAAGAAACCCAAAATAGAGTAATAGTTAGTTCCTATGTGATTGCTAGATTTTAGAATTCGAATTTTATGAAACTCAGGGCCATTTTTTATTAGTTTTAGAAATATGTACCTATATCTTTTATATCAAAATTTTTAAAATATTATTCTTTTAAACTATACTTCAAAATCAAATATTTGAAAAAGTGAAGTATATATTTCTGAGATTAAATATAATTTATGAAATTGAGCAAATACTCAAAGGTATTTTTTATTTACAAAAACATATATTTTTAAAATTGTAAAAAAATGACTCTTAATATCTCGAATTTCACATTCAATTATTAAACAATAGTAAATTGGGAAAATGAATTAATCAAATATAGGGCCTTAATTCCAATGTTTTAAAAGTGCGCAATACATTTAGTCCTTGCTAGCTTTTCAAGCTAAATTTCTAGACTATGTAATACGAACATGAAAGAATGATGCAGTCTTTACGTTAACAATAACAATCTCTTATCATTTCTTAAATATAATAAAGTTATAAAAAACTTGGTTTAGTGAACATATTCGAAGAAGAAAATAAAATTTATATATGGAATATTAATTTAGAACACAACATATTATACTAAATTATAAAATTAAATATTTTATAAGTAAAATTATAAGAATCAAATAAAATTTATGTACAACCACATTGACCAAAGGAATAGTCCAGCAAATACATATTGTTGAATTTATATCTTTCTTTTCTTTTTCACGACCGGAGACCATCAAAATGCCGTATGGCACTAGAATAGCTTCCTAAGGTTCTGTTCATGGCTATCATATAATACTCTAACACCGTTCACACTTATTCAACTTTACTTAAAATTAGTCATTTATAATTTTGAAAAACGTCGTGGCAATATTCTATACATATAACTTTTTTTGTTCATGCCACGTCAATACAATATTTATCCATATATTACTTAAATTTTAGATTATGTTTTTACATATTATTTAATTACCTTTAATTAATAAAAAATAAAGTCGTAAAGAAATAAACTGAGTCTGTTCGATACTTATTATAAATTTCCACCAATCGTATCACGTTTATAAACTACTCTATCACTCGACGACAGCCCATCACACACGCACGCACGCCCGCGCGCGCGCGCACACACACACACACATATAGGCACTATGTGACTAAGAAAGTGGGATTTGCTGAGATTATTATTATCTCGGGTATTGGGCTCTTGGGATTCCCTCTTCAATCCATCACTTCAATCCATCAGTGCGTATATCTAACCAAGGGGAATGCGCTTTCTTTTTCTTCACTTCCTCGAGATTCATCTGTAACATGCTCTTCAGTTGCTTTACCTCTCTCTTCTGTTTTTGCTTGAAAAATGCCTTCGAATCCTGTTCTCTTTGTTTTTTCACCCTACCTCCATTTTTTCTTAACGATCATAATGCGCATTTAGCCCCGACTCATCACGTGAAACTTGATTTTAGCACTAACCCAAGTGTTAGATTTTCTTTCCGATAATCCTACAATCCTCTCTCTCTCTCTCTGTGATTTATATGTATGTATATTCAATCCCTTGAAGCAGCCTCAATTAGCCACCTGCATTTTGTCGGATACTCTTGGTTGCAGGCGATTCTTTTGAGAAGACAAATGTTAGTGAAAATTACATAATTAGTTGCGTCTAAGGATTTTAAGTTTAATGAATGATCCGTATACGTCACCTTTGGATGCCAGAGGTTTTCACCGGTTAGCTTACATAATCCATAACAATAATATTGTTAGTATCACATGACCAACTTATTAATTTATTTTTTACATATCAAGAGCTGAACTGGTGAAATATAATATTTCTCTTGTTTAACATTAAATATATAAAGAAAGTTTAAATTATTAGCGGAGGAAAATGCAAAAATAAGAGTCATGCCATAAGTAGGGAAGATACTTAACAACCCCTCTCTAGTCTCCACTTGAGAGAGAGAGAGATATACAATTCTTATGAAACCAGGATGCTATTTAATTACATTAGAAACCGATTGAGGTAGCACTTTCTATCTTCATTTTTTTAAAAAAATAAATATAGAAGTCAAAAAATATTTTAATATAATAAAAAATTTAAAATTTATAAAAAGCAAAGAACACTAACAAATAGTTAGAAATGCCCAAGTGAATTTAAATTAGGAGTTCCGGTCTCGCTAAAAATAAGTTTTTAATATTTCCGCTTAATTTCGATGTAGAGAGAGAGAGAGAGAGAGAGAGAGAGAGACCTATAAGGAGTTGTCCTCACTGCTTAATGTTCTCCTTCTCTTTCAATTATTAGACAACCCCTGACCCAGTTTTTGTTTCCTAGCTCTTGGAGGAGAATATCCATGTTGTGTTGTACTTTTTACCCTAAGAACATCAACTTTACATCTCATCTCCTTTCTCTTTGTTTTCTCCTTGCTTTAGAATCATCAGATGGACGCGAATAGCTTTAGCACTCCAAAAGGTAGGGTTATGGAGAAGCCAAATCATAACCAAAGCCAAAGCCAAAGCCATAGCCAAAGCCAAAGCCAAAGCCAAGAGGCCCTTAAGTGCCCTCGATGCGATTCATCAAACACCAAGTTCTGCTACTACAACAACTACAGCCTGTCTCAGCCGAGGCACTTCTGCAAGGCCTGCAAGCGGTACTGGACCCAAGGTGGAACCCTGCGGAACGTCCCAATTGGTGGCAGTTGCCGGAAGAACAAGAAACGCAGTTCTAAGGTGTCATCGCCGCCTCCTCCTGCAACGTCAAACCCTAGTGTCCAACCCCAGGTGGTGGACTTATCTTCAACCTCAATTAATCATGTTAATCCTTTTCTCTATGGCCTAAACACCTCTAGCGAGCTTATGAGTGCTACTATTCTTTCACACCCTAGCTTGCGCTCAAGGGCTTCAAATTTGGAAAGTGTTTCTGGGTTCGATCTGCAGCCTCAGTTGGATGTTCTAGGTTTAGGTTTTCATCTGGGTTTGATCCGCACAAGCAAGAGCAAGAGTTGGTCACCTCAAATTCACTTCTTTCAGGTTATTCTTTGTTTGGGGCCTCTGCTTCTGTTTACCCAACAGTGACTTCACTGTTGGCTTCAAGCCTTCAGCAACAGAAATTCATCTCCAACAATTTTAGAGGCACTAAAGAAGCTGATAACAGTTTTCAGAAATTACTAGTACCCTCTGAAGACTTGGCAATGGATATGAAGGAAGTAAAAATGGATCAAGGTCAAAACCTGGACCAGATTGAGCAGATCATACCCTCAGATCCTTCTCTTTGTTGGAATAATGCTGCTGGTGCTTGGCTTGATCCTGCAAATATTGGGTCTTCATTTCAGTCCCTTTTTTCATCTACCAAAAACACACTTGATTAGATTCATCATTTCTTTTACTTGATCTCCCTCTTCTCACTTAATCCTTCAATTTGCGTATCTATTTATATATATACTATAAAATAGTGTGGGTTTGGGCGACAGTTACATCTTCAAATTATGAAAAAAGTCTCTTTACATGCATTCTATCAACTCACACATTATACATATATCTATTTATCATGAATTTAATGGCCAAAATTGGGTAAGAATTGAAGAAAAGCACGAACTTAAAGTGCCTGTGAGGAGAAAATGATTAGATTGGATGGATCAGATCGATCAGGTTAATCGGCTACGAAGAATTCTATCTGCTGCTAGCTATTTTTTTTGGATAAATGAGGTTAAAATGAGCTTATTTGCACTGAGATGAACCTCGGATTCTCCACTTTCTCCCAACCTGGGTTTTATCAACAACCTTACGGAGAATTTCCATTTGACCAGTTAGTGGGTCAAATCTCTCTGTATGTATATACAGCATGACATTCCTGATGGATTTCTACATTATATTTCTTTTGTTTTTTAAAAATCTCGTTACAAGATCTTGGATCTCTTGGTATGATGTGGGAAATACGATGGATATGGTGGATACATAACTGAAAGAAATTTCTCATTTCAAGGTGGGTATATTCGGGTTTCAATTCTGGTTATGCTTTAACTTGTGTATTGATCATAAGAACTTAAGATGTTGGGATGGGTGATTCATTGTGAATCCTTTTACTTGAACTGTGTAGCGACAGGCAGCAACCTCTCGGTTTGAAATTGCATGTTCATGATAAATGCGTTTGTGTAGATATATATTTGTGGGTGACTGAAATTCCTTAAACATCTACATACGTTACATTGCATAGACATCCGGAGAACTGAATCTATCATTCAAGGAGGTTTAGGGTTCAAAATACAGAATTTTATTTATATAAAATAATATTATATGTGTGTCGGATTGTCTTCTACTGTCATGTTTGATATCTTGAAAAGAGAATGAGGGATGATGGAAGTTGCTACCAAGTTCCGACCGCATGCATCAAAATTAGAACCATAAGAAAGGAGATGATCATATAGTGGTTACCAAGATCAGAGGGAAAGAAGGAGATTAACTTGGACAAAGAAAGTGAAATTTAATGTTTTAAGAGAAAATGACAAATGAAATTGATAAAAATACAAATTAATTGTCGATATTTTTTTGCACTCACATACGACCAAAAACTGTTTACAACGTTGCCAAACAAAACCTTGTTATATATTCATCGAAGAGTAAGCTACGGGAAAGCAACTTTTCTATTTTTGACGAGTTAAAAAAAGCTGACAAGTGAAATAATTCATGCGTAGTTATATAAACAGTCTTAAGTGAATTCATTCAGAGTACAAAAACTGGGTGTACTGGCTGACACCAATTTATTGCTGTACTACAATCGACTCAATTCTTGGACACGGCCCGACTTAATTTACGGTCTTGGGGACGGGGAGACGAACCCGGCCGGATTGTAGATATTAATCAATTTTAAAAAAAAATAAACAAATTTCGGGGACTTTAACTTGATTGGCAGATTATTTCCAATATAATATGGTTTAAAAAACTTTATACTTGCAGAAAAGTGACTTGTGATTTTTAAAAAATATTTTTACAAATAAGATGTTAAGGCAATAAAATTTTCAAAAATTTTGGTAATTAAAATTCCAGAGGAGCACTCTATTACTCTGTAAAAGATATTCTGCATAAAATTCCTACTAAGAGCATTACTGGAATTGCAAGCATGCAAGTATGGACAATTGGCACTTAAGAACTTGAGAAATGACGGTTTTGCTTTTAAACTTTTATTGTGATAATTTTGTTTTATTTTATAATAATTAAGATTTAATATTTTAATGCGTAATAAGTGGCAAGTTTATAAGTTAACTTATAATTAAGGTTGAGTATCAAACAAGTTGTCGACTTTTAAACTTATTTTAGCATTTGAACTTTTAAGTTAAAGTTAAGAACTTAAAAGTCCAAAGCTGCAAACGAACCTAAGGCTTTATAAACCTTGGGTCTTTTTTTTAAAAAATAATTCTCATGATGAAATTATTATTATTATTATTATTATTAAGGCTATAGTTTTTGTTGAGACTTATTAATGTTTAGTGTGATGGCATGGAATCATTTTTTAGATGTGTTCATGGTTTGGTATGGTTTGATTTAATTTGATATACAAATTCAAACTAAATTATATTTGAAGGACTAGTGTTTTTTAAAAATTAAATCAAATCAAATTAAACCATTGTTCATAATTTTTTTTGATCTTAAATCACTGTTTGTGTTTTACAAAAAATATAATATATTAAATTCAATAGTTTTAATATTTTCAATAGAATTTTTCCTAAAAATTAGATATCTTAAATGTTTTTCAACTTGTTTAATTCAATAAATTCATTATCATTGACTAATTATAGAACTTACATATTATATAACAAATATTTTTATGTAGTTTAACATTGTTTAAATTATATTGATACAAATCACTCTCTAAGAAAAAACTCAATTATCAAAATAAGTATAAATATAAAAGAAAATAGAAAGAAAAAATATATAGTCAAACATTAAATATAGAATACATATATAAGGATAAAATTACATGATCTTATTTAATTCATACAATTTATTTAGAGATAAAATATTAAATCAAATTGTATAAAAAAATATTTTTATAAACCAAATCAAACTAAATTATGATTTAATCGATTTAAATAATTTAATTTGATTTGATCAACACATAATACTTTTTTTAAGGTACCTTTTTGTTGATTATTTTGTTAATGTTAAGGTTTTTGTGGAGGCAAGTTTAAGTGGGAGGTTTAAGGAAAAAACCCATATTTTTAATTATATAGATTTGTAAAATTTTAACTGTCAAATATTTTTTAAAACTCAAAAGAGGCATTAGTGGTGGCAATCATTAATCACCATCCCCCCTTCCTTTCTCTAGATGGGTACCCATCTTCTGCCAACCATACCATAGTTTGGTTGATATCGAAATCTGCTTTTAAAAGGTGACAGCAACCACATATGGAACTCATCAAAAACTAAAAACATTAAAATATATTAAAACCTTAACCAGTACGTTATGTTCAATTCCACTCTACAAAATCTCCCTCCCTCTCTCTCTCTCTCTCTATATATATATATATATATGTATATATAGTTGACTCGAAGTTTTATTTTGCAGTGGCAATATCAAAACAACTCTTCTTCCGCCATTAACCAAAGATTCATGGCCATTAAAGAAACTCGATTTACTGTGCAAACTTCGACGTGACAAGCTTTCTGGGGGTCCAACTGCTTCTTTGAGCACCATTAATTTGTTGCCACTATCCCAACGATATTTGTTGAGTAAATCTATGAAGATCAGCAGAATAACCTAAATTATTCCTATAATGCCGTCTGTCATTCTTGTCTTAAATTAATCTCTTTGTTTTTTGCTGTCTTGGGTTAACTCAAAATTCCAAGTTGGTGGCCTCGTATCAGCGAGATGACCCCACCGAAAAAGTATTAGGTAAAACATTCCTTCTCTCCTGATGTGACATTTTACAGTAGCAAATGGACAGATTTAGATGGGTTGCAATGAATTTAAATGGGCTATACACTTAAAAAAGTTAAATTTGATTTGACGGGTTCTAAATGGATACAGATTAATTTTAATAATCTGTTAAACTCATAAAACACATTAATGAGATGTTTGATAGTATAAATTTTTATATTTTTTAAGTTTATTGACCGCTAATCTGTTTGATATGAGTTTAGAAACTATCAAGATAGATTTAAAAATTCTAAAGCTCAATTTAGAGAGAGAAAGTTTAAAAAAATTAGAAAGAGAAACTCTTAAATTGAGAAAATTGGAAAAAAAATTTATGGAAACAAATTTTAGAGAAAGAGAAAATTTTGAAAAAAAAAATTAGAGAGATAAAATTTTAAAAAAATATAAAAAGAAAATTTTTAGTGAGAGAAAGTTAAAGAAAACTAAAAGAAGAAATTTTAAAGAGAAAATTGAAAAAAATTTTATAGAGTGAAAATTTTATAGACAGAAAGTTTAAAAAAAATTAGAAAAAATAAGTTGAATACAATGACAAAGTTTCAAAAATAGAATTAGAAAAATTTAGAGATAGAAAATCCTGGGGAGAGATTTTAGAAAGAGAAAATTGAAAATTACAATTTTGAAATTGTGAAAATTGTAGGAATTGAAGAGACTCACAAAAGAGGAAATCAAATGAGATGCTTCTTTTATACGGTAATATAGATAATATTTTTTGGGTCCCATGATTGGTATTTTTTTTTATTGTGGCTTAATATAGGTTACTTCATTAACTAATATAAACTGGGATAATTCTCTCCAATATAATATGTAAATAAATTTTAAACGTCACCCTCCTTCAAATCAGAGGCCATGATAATAATTTTTTTTTTCAAAAAAATCACAAAAAGGCCATAACATAATTCTCATCACGAAAGATTTTTCTTTTTAATAAAATATTTAGGTAAGGAGAAGCTCCTTCAATTCAAGGTTAAGGCAAATCACAAATCTTAGTAAGGATTTATAATAAATTTACAGATCGTCAACAAGATAGATAGTTGATAGGTTTCGAACTCCCAATTTAATAAAAACACTATATAAATCATAATTTAACCAACTGAACCAACCCAATAATCTCGCGACGAAGGATTTAAGACCTCCTATCTTTATTACATAATGCTACTCCTTGGGCTCAGTACTTGCTGATGATGGGCCCTTCAAAGCATTGCCCACGTTAGTGCGGGCCCACAAGTTTCCGGCCCATTATATTCATGGAACATTAGATATTGTTATGCCATCCAACTGGAGTTCATCTAACATAGAAAAGTAATTTGTGTTGATATTCTTTTATATATATAAGAGATTTAAATTAAATAAGGAAAGTGGAATAAGAGTTATTTTTATTTTGAAATAAATTTTATAAGCATTTTATTATTTATATTAAAATTTAAATTTATAATTGCCAACAATTAAAATAACGTAGGAAGTTTCCGTCGCTTCGCGGCTAATTATTTAATTAACAAAAAGAATCCAGCCAAAGGTTGACAGAAAGGAATTTGAGGGCGGAGATGACGGCCAACAGCGACGTGGCGACAGTGATAGAGCCGATGGAGAAGAATAAAGGCGCACCCGTCAACGGTCCGGTCATCTCAGCGGGCCGGCCCCCTTCTTTATTAGACTGGCACCGCCATCGTGATGCACGTGGACAAACCCAACGGTGCACGCAATAATCGCCAACACTTGGTGGATGGAGTGCCGCGCACGGCACCAACACGACCGCCCATCGTCAATCCATCTTAAATGCTGCACGCTTTGCCTTTGCCCAGAACCATGGCAAAAAAGTGTTTTGAATTAATTTTGAACAATGAATAAATCCCGGCCGTTGAAGACAGTCAACGCCACGTAAAAGTTTGACTTCTTTTTCTGTCAACCTATCCATGCACAACTCCCGCTAACGTCGCTTCCATAGTTTTTTTTCCTTTTTTTTTTTGGGTTACCGTCGCTTCCATAGTTGTTCACAGCTACAGCGGACGAGGACTAACCAAAAAAATAAAAATAAAAATAAAAATGACATTTAAAACCGGACATATTAACTTCAAGACCTTTTTTCCAAAAAACACCCCTAAAACCAAACCCATATTCTCTAGAATTCTTATTTGTTTCGGTGGGCCTAGTAGTGGGCCCTTTGTATGCATTGTCCATTCCATGCAATATAGTGACAGATGACCCATGTTTCCGGCCCATTAAGGAGGGCATTCTCTCTCACTGTAATTTCAAGCTATACGAAGTCCCCAGAGCTGCAGAATATATGGTATTAGGTTTTTTTCATTTTTTATTTTAATAATGTCTAAAAAATTAACGCTTTTTAATATTTAATTTTATAAAAGCTAGTTTTTTAGGTATGAAATGTTTTGGATGACGTTAAAAATAATACAAAATTTTGTCATACTAACCAAGAAAAATTGGTTCTCCCTCCTGCCAATCAACTTTTGACAAAAACAAGAATGCAAGGAAAACCCAGAAACCCTGGAGAAGCCACCAAAAGCCCTGAAAACGGCCTTCATGGCAGGGTTAGCTTCCAAGGACGCCACAAGTCTTCTTTGGGCTCTTTCAAAGCCGATAGTAAAATTATTAATAAATAAATAAATAAATAGTGAAGAAGACGAAGAAGAAGCAGCACCAACCCCTCAACGAAGAAGTCGGACCTGACATCTGTATGTGGTTGCAACGTTTGGAATAATTAAAAGTCATTCTTTTCTTTTCTTTAAAATATATATTTTAAAAATTAAATCATACTTTTAAAATATGATATTTTAGTATATATTACATATACTTTTAAGACATGTTTTGAAGTTGTGTTATTTTATATTTCTGAGATAAGAATTTATTTAAAAAAATTTACATGTAAAAAATTGATAAATAAATGAATAAATTAAAAAATTAATATAAGAATTAAAATGACAAAATTAAGATATGAAATACTAAAATTTACACACACACGCGTACAAGTGTGTGAATGTGTCTATATATATAATTATACTTGTATGAGAGGGTGAGGAAAAGAAAAGAATTTTTTTAATAAAAGTGAAGTAAAAACTTTTAATATTAAATTCAGGGATATATATTCTACTTTTTAAAATATATGTTTTTAAAATATAATATTAAAAAATAATATTTTTAAAATTTTGATTTCAAACTATAAAAGAATAACCTTGAGAGAAATTATAAAAATTTAAATTCAAGACTTCTGTTAAAAACTTAAATTTCTTTTTTAAATAAAACTTAATTTTAATACTTCTGAATCACTCTATACCAAATACCCTGTTCGATTAAAAAAAACAAAAAAAAGCCACCCACGGAAGGCAATTGAAAGGAATGTTCCCGAGGCCACCAAATGCTTACTGCTTTTGGAAGATGGTTTGTATTACAAGCCTGCCTAATTTGCATCATTATGAAAGAGCCGGAGAGAAGATGACAACTAGTATCCACCAACATTATAAATGGGTCTGACCAAGTATTGGCATGAGCAGTTGGGTGCATGGGATTAAAGTATTAGACCATGATGACATCTGCTTTTTGAAATTTTAATTTTTTCAAAAAGTAAATATATTAAATGAAAGCCAACTTTTTCAATACTTAGGATACTAATATATGCGATTACTTGAATCAAGCGGAATATTGAAAGGACAGATTGAGTTTAAATTTAAATGATTTTATAATTAACTTATTAAACATATTTGTATTGTAATGGTCTTAGAGTTATTGATGTTAAGTATTTGTTAGATTTGAAATTATTAATCTAAAATATTTTAATCTAAATTGTTTATTAGTAATTCTCAAAAATCTTATATATCAAATCTTATTATACTTAGAAATTATCACAAATTCGTATTTATACTTAAATAAAATATGTCTAAAAATCATTTTACTATAACCTCATTTATGACAATTCAAGACCTAGTAGTTCAAAGAATTTGTTGAACTTGGACAATTAGTTTAAAATACTTAAAATTTTTATATATTATATTATATTACACTTATAAATTAATGTAAATTAAATACATACATATATATATATATATATTGAATATTATACAGGAGATTTGACTGGATTTATGGGCTTGTGGAGCTATTTTGGGATGACTAACTTGTCTCACAATAATTTACGAGTATAATATCACGCACATGTAAAATTTTAAAAAACTATTACTATATAATTTAAATTTAAATATTTTAAATAAATAGTTTTAATGTAATAAATTATTATAGTTAATAAATTTGAAGTTGTGACTATCACAAAGACAATCTCTTCGTTGAGTTGCACCATGAGTTATAATTTCAATTAAATTAAATGGGACGTAGTTTTCAAACATTGGAAGATAAGACTTAACCTATTGTTTGAGAATAATGATGTTGGACTTATTTGATTGCTCGTAGAAGACGTAGTCATCACGCATACCATACATATTTTCAGGTGACGCAAGATAAAACATAAAACAAACGTGAGTGCAATTTCCTTAGGTGGACATACACAACGAAGGTTCCAAAGTATCTGCACTCAATTTTTGCATAAATTTTTTTAAGAAAACTAATTTACAGGTTACACCCTAATAATAAGGGTTTTTGGTATTTTACACATTGATATTAAATTTTGGTATATAATATCTCAATTTTATAAAAAATATACACCCACTACAAAATTAAAGGTAAAATTAGAAATTTATATTATTGGAAGGAAAAAGACAAAAAAATAACTTGGATACAAGTTTTTTCTCATTCCACATTATTTAACATTCTCTGTAATTTCTCTATTTTTTGCTTTTACTTTATTTTTTATTTTTTGAATAAATATAATTTGTGACATTATATATTTTAAGTATTGCATGATAATAAATTTTCAATTTTTTTATTTTTTCTTTTAAATATAATTTGTTTATATTTGTTGGAGAATGTGACAATGGCAGAAAGAGTAAATTTTGAATATTTTTAAACTTGTATTATGTTTTTCTAATTTTTTCATTTTATTGTTTTCATTATTGATTAAAAATGATAATATGATTTTTTTAAAAAGCAATTTTTAAATAAAAGAGCATATTCTCTAAAAACTGTATTGAGAATAATTTTTTTAAAAAATACTAAACATGGTTATTTTTGAAAATAGAAAAGAATTTTATATAACAAATACAAATATCTTGTCATTTTCTATTCAAACAAACTAGTTAGAATTTAATGGATTAATAATTATTTAATAAAAATTAATAGTTAAATTCATTATTAGTTATTTAATAATTAAACAAGCTGAAATTTGACTTATTTAACTATATAATCTGTTAAATTTATCTTGTTCTCTAGTAAAATTGAACTAATCATAATTAAAAAGAAAAAATAAACAAATTAGAAGTTTTTTTGCCGTACAATATATAAAATATACAATGTGACAAATTATATTTGCCTAAAAAATAAAAAATATAAAATTTGACACATTTGGGTTAGAATTTTTAATTAATTTATAGAAAAATAGTGAAAATATTAAAAAAATTCTTTAAAATGTTGAATAAAGTGGTATCAAAGAAAAATGTTAAAAATGTTGTATGATACAAACTTCCAATTTTACCTCGTGATTTTATAGTAAGGGTATATTTATGATAAAATTGAAGTGTTAATTATTAAGATTATAATATTAGGGTACAAAATGTAAAAAAAATTTATTTTTGGGATGCAATTTACAAATTAATCAAAAAAACAAGAATCAAACTTCTAAAATTTAGATAAATTTTATAAATTTTTATTATTTGAAATAAATTTTAAATGGAATCAAATATTAAGACAATAGATATATTAAAGACTATTTGATCTGTTGAAAAAGTCAAAGAACTTGGCCCCACTAACCGAGCTTGCAAGCATGGAGGGGCTTTTGTGTAATTTGCACAGCTATCCTAAGTGATTTTAGGATAAGACCGTTGCTTTCCAAATTTTTCTATTTCCCCCATTTTAATTAATTTCAACCATTATTTTTAAAATTAATGAATCATCTTTTTCACCGAGAATTGTAGAGATTATTCCCATTTTCTTCAATTTTTAAAATGGAAGGACTCCCAATATCTATAATTTTAAATATCTATATAATTATTTCATTAATTTTAAGAATTTGCCCTTATGATCATAAAAAATTTGTGCCTTTTCTACAAAACTCCTGAGCAACTAGCAATAAGCACATTGGATAAAAAGAGTTTACAAAAACAAGGTGTGTGTGTGTGTGTGTGTGTGTGTGTGTGTGTGTGTGTTAGGGAGGGGGGGTAGTGTGAGAATTTACTTCTGTAGCAATATAATTTAATGAAAGCAACCAGTAAAGAATCAAGAGGAGCAGGCTGAAAAAGAAGAAACAAAGGAAGCGAAGAAAAGGTGGTAGTGAAACATTCTACATTTTATTATAGTAAATCAACACAGAATAGTTAAACTATATGTACAATGCTGTACAAATAAAATAATTCATCTACCACTGCTAGTAACTATTCTACACAGTAGAGTTATGTATACGTGGCACTGTAATGGTATATACTGCAACAATTCGAATCTAAAAACAAAATAATAATAAAAATAATAGTGATTATAATAATAAAAAATAGATGAATAAATAAAATAGTAATAATCAAGGGTTAATTAAGGAAATTCATAACCTAATTGTAGAAATTAGAATAATTTGGGGTTAATTTAAGATTTCTAGGGGCTTAATTGAAGGAAATAAGAGAATCGAGGGTTAATTAAAAGTTTTGATGGGTTTAATTAACAAAATTAAAAGAACTAGGTTCAAATTAAAGACTAAAAGGACTTAATTAAAAGAAATACTAGAGAAGGGACCACATTTAAAGACATGGAAAAGTTGGGTGTAGAAATATGAGAAGCCAGGGGCTTAATTGAAAGGAAATAGACTTCATGGGGCCAAATTAAGAAGAATAGAAAATTTCAATAAGGAAATTGACTTAAGCTCTTTGAAAAATTTGGGCTTGTCGTGTTTGATTAACCAATTTAATCAGCATATAAATAGACATTGAGGCATTATGAAGCAAAGCTCTCGTTCAATTTCTTGTTTTTAGTACAAAATTTTGATCAATTTGGCAGACTTTTTGCTCGAGAAGTCTGTGAGGTCCAAACTTCATCATGAGGAATAATGCACTATTTTGGCTAATTATTTCATGAATTGATCCTTCAATTCATCTCATTAACTTGTGTTCTTCGATTTTCAACTATCAATTCAAGTTAAAAAGCTTAGGTAAACTTTGATTTTTGCTTGTTTTCATTTTTAGATATGTCGGGTTGTTTCTACATGAAATTGAGTCTATGTCTGTTTGGCCTAGATGAACCAGGTTCAATTGGTTCATACTAATTTGGGGGTCATTTTGGTTGGTTCAATCAAATTCTAGGGTTTAAAGGTTGGTTCAATGATTTCTAAGGCTGGTTTAGGCCAGTTTAATGATGTTTAAGGTTGATTCAAGCTAGTTCAGTGATGTTTAGGCCGATTCAAGTTGGTTCAATGGTGTTTAAGGCCAGTTCAGGCTAGTTTAGAAGATTTTAAGGTTGGTTTAGGCTAGTTCAGAGGGGATTATGGTTGATTCAGATCGGTTCAAAGAGTATTAAGGTCAATTCGAGGGTAATTTAGCCTGGTTCAATCTACTTTAATAGTTTTTACATAAAAATGGCTTAAGTTCAATACAAATCAATTAAAATTTAAGCAACATAGAGTCCCTATCATTTACATTTATCACATACATACATCAACATGTTACTTAAAGTTAGATATGTGCATTTTATAAATTTGTAAGAGCAGAAAATAGGCAAAGTAGTGGTTCAGACAAGACAAGTGTAGGGAAGTTTAATAAGAAATAGGTGAGTTACATTCATTGTAATCTTAGATTTCTACACTATAAGAAAAATAGCTTTTAGCTACGAATTTTAGTTAGGGACATTAAATCCCTAGCTAATATGCAATTTTAGTTATGGATTTAGCTAGGGACGATCATTTCATAGCAAAATTTTTTTATTTAGAAATTTGACTATAATATAGTTAGGAATTAGTTAGGGATTGTCCATAGCTAAAATTTAGTTAGAGAATATCCTTAACTAAATCCAAAGCTAAAATTTAGCCAGAATATACAAAATTTTATGCAAAAAATTTTTCAATGTAGCTAGGATTTAATCGTTGCTCAACCCTAGCAATAAGAAATTTTATTTTAATTTTTTAAAATTATTTTTAAACATATCCTGACCCAGTATACTCCTTGCTTCACCCCAGGAAGACCTAGCATTATCAAGCTTCTACCTTTGCCTCCCCCAAGCCCTAGCATTATCAAGCTTTTGCCTTTGCCTCCCCCAAGCCCTAGCCTCAGTTGCCTCGCATTATCGAGCTTTTGCCTTCGCCTCCCCCAAGCCCTAGCCATAGTTGCCTCGCTTTATCAAGCTTCTGCCTTCGCCTCCCCCAAGCCTTAGTCACAGTTGCCTCGTATTATCGAGCTTTTGCTTTCACCTCTCCCAAGCCCTAGCTACAATTGCCCCGTATTATCAAGCTTTGTCTAGGAGATTTCTTCATGAATCTCCTGGACTAAACCAATCGCTGGCCCTATCTTTGCTCTTCGATGACATTTTCTACATTTCAAATGCTAAAGTAGCTGATTCTCGAATACCAGAAGAGCTGATCATGGTGATTCTTCTTCTTCGTCTCCCAATTCTTTTGAATGATTGTCCCTTTTTTAGTTTTGCACCTTGTTATCTTAAATATAAGTTCTCTGCGTGTTTTTTATTTCAAATGTATTTGATAGGGGAAAGGTAGTTAGCAATAGGTTGGCAGCCTTTTCAGCTTGAAGGGCCACTCTGGTAATTTTCCTTTTCTGAGTTTCGTATGAGGAATTATGAAGACAATCATTCAATTCGAATCTCTTTTCTCCTGTCTCCACTATTGGCTTCCTTACAAAAATAGTTATTCTATTCTTCTTATGCGCAGTAGTTTTTCAAAGGTTATGACTCGTGGGTGCTAGGTATTTCTTTTTGTTTGGCAAGCGGTTTGGTTTATCTTTATTCAATTTAATTTTTTTTTGGATTATATTCAATACCACTGGTTTCTCTATCATCTTTGTCAAGATTTTTAAACATCTGTTGAGCTTTTGGCACTAAAAGAAAATTGTAGTTGAATGGTTTCCTTTTTTTTTTTAAAGATACTCTTTTCGTTTTTCTGTCTATCTCCTTTTCTTTTTCATTCTTCTCCCACTACTTTTTCAAGGGTTTGGTAGGGTTTACAATGCAATAGGATGTGCATTTTCAAGGGTTTGGTTGAGCTTGTCTTGCATCTTCTTGCCTACTTGACAAGTTAAATGCTAATAGTAATTGGCATTACCTACTTTCTAACGTCGATTTTGTTTTTGGTTTTTGGTTTTGATTGTATTACAACTTCAGTCATTTACTTCCACCGTTGATAGATTCTGGGACTATAAATTTCTTGCCTTCTGTAATTGATGTACTGAGTTAAGTTCATCAGCATTTACAACTGAAAGCTAATATCTTAAAGGTCCACTTAGACTTTACCCTATTTTGTTTTATCTAGAATTTTGGTTCATCTATGTAAATTTGATGAGAGCTGTTGGTGACTACTCTTTTAGCGAATTAAAAGCATCAGAATTCACTAAGATGTTTACTCTAGAAAATGTATTTCCAGTATTAAGCTAATTGCGAAAAGGAAGTTTGCTATTTGCCAATAATGTAATGTCCATGCTGAATCCATTTCCTTGTGATTCTAATGAACTACAACATTTAACTAGTCTAGCAATTTTGTTATGCAACCTGGAATTTGCCACTGAAATTCATGTTAATATTAGGATAGGGAAGCAGAGGACCTGTAACCCTGACAATTAGGAAACCTTCAGTCCAGTTTGGTGGTTTTGGCATTCTGAACTGTTTGTACCTTACTTTTGCCCATCTATCGAATGTGCTGGTTGGCTGTTGCTTGTTCTTTTTATTGTTACTGTTGAATATAATGAGCTGCTGATTTTGAACTCTTTGTCACAAAAAATATGGCCTCCTCGCTAAAGTCTTATCCCTGATATTGTGTTTTCATTAACTAGCTAGATATGAACTCAGAAAAGCAATAGGCATTTTATTTCTCAAAACAAATTCTTTATTTCCCTCTGCAACTTACACCTGCAAATATAAACATTTGTTATAGAACATCATCTATGAAGGATGCTGATTTATTGTAGCATTTTACATTGGATTTAGTATATTGAAGCACAAATCTTGCATCAAGCACAAATCCCGCATTTCTTCAGGCTTTTTATTATTTCTATTTTCACAAAAATTATACTGGTACTAGAGTAATCAGATTGAACAGTGTATAACTCCTCTATGCTGAGGAGGACCAGTAGTTCATGCTCAAGTCATTAATGTCCATCTACGCTCAATGTTTTTATAACAAAATAAGTTGAAAAGATATATTTGGACTGGGGACTTGCATTGGATCTATTAGAATCATCACAGAGCAACCAACCAGCGTCTACTCCTTGTTTAGTTGCTAGTTAAAGCTCAAATCCCCATACTGGTGCCATTCTTGGGATTTGGTTCCCCTCTACTCCCATTGAAATAGAGAGATTAATTCCCTCTAATTTTAGCCATCCAGTTAATAATGAACAGTCCACATGCATTTTCCCACATAATGGAAATAAAGTTCCTATTTTTTTCTTTCAGTTTTTCATTTCACACAATCTGATCTGTCCTTTTTTTTTAAATCAAACTTCTTAAGTTTAAATATTTGCACCATCACCATCTTTTGTTGTCCTAAAAGGCAACCCAGGAAGGGGGTTGAATTGGGTTTTTATCGCGGAAGTTAAGAGTGTGAAAAATTAAAAATAATAATAAAAATATTGAATCAAATAAATTTATACAATTCACCCAATAATAAATATAAAACAATTTTAAGTAAAGTAAAAAGAGTAAGGATAGAAGATACAAACTCTTTTATAGTGGTTCAATTTGCTATCCAAGTCTACGTCCACTCTCTCGAACTCCAACTAGCCGAGGTTCCACTAAATCTCTTGCACTTAACGGAGGCAAGAAATTTCAAGTACAAACAAAGTCACTTGCACTTGGTGAAGGTAAGAAATCCCGACTACAAAACCTTTGATTCGGTGAGCTTCAAACACCAATACAAATTGTAATGAAGATGAAGTAGAAATGTAGTAATTCTTTTAAAGTAGGATTAGCTACCACTCATGTACAAAAATGATCTCACTTCAAAGAGGCACTCTCAAGAATAAAACAATTTCCTCTATACACTCTTTGATCTAGTAATAAACAATATAATACAAAGAATTAGAGAGAGATTGAGGAGGCTTTGAGAGTTTGTTATTGTGTCCTTCTCCCTTCAATTTATGCTCATTTTATAGGCAAAAAACCAAAGAGACATTGGCCTTTATGGAAGACAAAATCATTTGTTAACAATAACTGCACATTGGCTCATTTCAAAAATTCAAATAAAATGACTCCGAACGTTCACAAAATCTTAAAAACTTCTTGAATACTCCTCAATGAGTCTATTTTCAAATGCAAAAAGAATCATTGGATTATCGTGCACTGTTTGAAAGAAATCATCAAATTTTCAATGACATGCTAGACTGTAAAATTGCTTTTGATAAAAATTGTTGGCCAAGTTCAAAATTGTCTAAAAATTTGAATTTATATTCAAAAATAACAAATTACATATTGTTGAAAAACTTATAAAGTCTACTTTCATTCAAAATTAGATTCATGCAAATTTGACTTTTATATTTTGAGATATAATAAAAATACTATAGTATATTCATTTTGTCTATTGACAGTGTAACTCTGTATAATGGCCCACTTTGAAAAATTATATCTATCAATCTATAAGTGAAAAACGTGCATATAATATATGCATTTAAAGCTCAGCACATTTACTGTTCAAATAAAATTAATTCATAATTTTATTTATATCATAAGTTATATTTTACTAATTAAAACTAATATCGCGCAGATTTCAAAAATAATTTTTTCAGAAAATAATATATAAGATTAATATAATAAATTGCTTTAATATGAAATAATATATATGATAAATTATACATCAAAATAAACATATTTGAGTATAGTTTCATACAAAATTAACTTTATTATTTTTTAACTTTTCTATAGTAAGATATAATTAATTTACTACACACATGTCTAATTTGATAACTTTACAATCTAACACATGTAGTGTATGTAGTTAAACAATTAATTTAAAATTATAATTTGTCAATATTATCCATTATATAAATACATGTATAATAATTTTAATTTATTTTGTCATTGTCAAAATAAATATAAAACATTGAGGTTAACAATCTCCCCCTTTTTTGGTGATGACAAAACAAATATACAATGCAAGATATTCATTAAGCACATATCATGTAAATTCTCCCCATTTTTGACATCATAAAAAAGATAAACTATACAAGTTCTCCCTCAAGATATGCATGAAAAAAATATTTAGAAATTTTTCCCTTTCAAAAAAATGAATTGATGCAAATAAAATTAACTATATACTTGAGTCTATAAGACCAAATTCTCTTTTAATAAAACAAAATATTTCTTCATTAAGAGGTTTTGTAAAAATATCCGCTAGTTGATATTCGGTATTCACAAATTCTAGTATTATGTCACTTTTTTTGTACATGATCTCTCAATAAATGACGTCTAATATCAATGTGTTTTGTTCTTGAGTATTGAATAGGATTCTTAGATATGTTGATAGCAATAGTATTGTCACACTTAATAGGAATGTGTTTATAATTAATTCTAAAATCTAGTAAAGTGTGTTTCATCCATAAAATTTGTGCACAATAATTTCCCGTAACTACATATTCCGCTTTGGCCGTAGATAATGCAATTGAATTTTGTTTGTTACTAGCTCAAGAAACTAAAGATTTTCCAAGAAAATGACAAGTTCCACTAGTACTTTTTCTATCTAATTTACATCATCCAAAATTTGCATCCAAATAACTAGTAAGTTCAAAGAAGTTCTTCTAGGATAAAATAATCATACATTTATAGTTCTTTTAAGATATTTAAGAATTCTTTTGACAGCATGCAAATGAGATTCTTTTGGATTTGCTTGAAATCTAGCACACAAACAAACACTAAACATAATATCAGGACGGCTAGTAGTTAAGTACAATAAATTATCAATCATACTTCTATATAGCTTGATGTTTATAGGTTTTTCGTTAATATCTTCATCAAGTTTGACTGAGGTACTCATAGAAGTTCTCATGATCTTAGAATTATCCATCCCAAATCTTTTTAGTAGCTTTTTAGTGTACTTAGCTTGATTTATCACAATCCCTTCTTTGAGTTGTTTTACTTGAAAACTAAGAAAGAAATTTAACTCACCCATCATACTCATTTCAAATTCATTTTGCATAGATGAGACAAATTTTTCACATAAAGATTTATTGGTAGCTCCAAAGATTATGTCATCTATATGAATTTGAACAAGAAGTAAATCATCATTTTCTTTTCTTATGAAAAGAGTATTATCCACTTTTCCCATTGAAAATCCATTTTCTAATAAAAATTTTGAAAGCCTTTCATACCATGATCTAGGGTTTGTTTCAAACCATATAAAACTTTTGAAAGTTTGTAAACATGATCAACATATTTCTCATTTTTAAAACTGGTGGTTATTCAACATAAACCTCTTCAACAATAAAACTATTTAGAAAGGTACTTTTAACATCCATTTGAAATAGTTTGAAATTCATAGGAGATGCAAATGTAAGCAATATTCTAATAGCTTCAAGTCTAGCTACGAGAGCAAAAATCTCTCCATAATCTATTCTTTCTTCTTGATTGAAACCTTGAGTTACAAGTCTTGCCTTATTTTTAATTATATTACTAGATTCGTCAAGTTTATTTCTAAACACCCATTTGGTTCTAATAACCGTGTGATCATTCAGTCTAGGCACTAATTCCCAAACTTTATTTCTTTTAAATTGATTTAATTCTTCTTACATAACTAAAACCCAATTTTCATCATTAATAAGATTATTAATAGTTTTGGGCTCAATTTGAGAAATAAAAGACAAGTGTTCACAAATATTTTTTAGTTGATTTTTAGTCTTTCTACAATCACTAGGATCACTAATAATTTGTTCCATAGGGTGACTAAATCTATACTTCCAAGCTTTTGATAAATCATTGTGTGGAGTTTCATCAAAATTTTCTATACTAAGGGGATTTTCAATTTATTTTTCCTTATCATTAATATTTAAATTAACTAAATCATCCTCAATATAATCATTTATGACTTTATGCAAAAATGGATCAATTTCATCAAATGTAACATGCATAGATTCTTCAACTACATTAGTTCTTTTATTAAAAACTCTATAAGCCTTACTAGTAGTAGAATAACCTAAAACTATACATTCATCCGATTTTGCATCAAATTACCAAGATTATCTTTAGCGTTTAAAATAAAACATTTACATCCAAACACTTTAAAATAACCCATTTTAGGTTTTCTATCAAATCAAAGTTCAAAAGGAGTTTTCTTAAGAATTGGTCTAATAAGAACTCGATTTAAAATATAACAAGTCGTATTACCTGCTTTGGCCCAAAAATATTTAGGTAGCTTGTATTCATTAAGCATAGTTCGAGCAATTTTTTGTAAAGTTCTATTTTTCCTTTTAACAACTCCATTTTATTGTGGGATTCTAGGTGTAGAAAAATTATACTCATATCTATAAGTATTACAAAAATTTTCAAATTCATTATTTTCAAATTTCCCAACATGATCACTCCTAATTTTTGAAATCATATAACCTTTTTCATTTTTAATTCTTTTACAAAATTTTAAAAATTGAGAACATGCTTCATCTTTGTGAGTCAAAAATAATACCTAAGTAAATCTTGAAAAATTATCAACAATTACAAATGTATAGAATTTTCTACCAAGACTAGCAACTTGAGAAGGTCCAAATAAATTTAAATGTAAGAGTTGTAAAGGTCTAGATGTAAAAACTACATTAATAGATTTAAAACAAGTTTTTCTTTGTTTTCCCAATTGACAAGGAGCACAAATTTTATTTTTATCAAATTTGAGTTTAGGTAAGTCAATGAGTAGTTATTTTCTTGAAAGTTTAGAAATTATATCCATACTATAATGACCTAACCTTCTATGCCATAGCCAAGAATCATTATGTAATACACTCAAAAATTTCACATTTTGTTCAATCAAATTATCAAAATCAACAGAATATATATTTTCATCTCTTAAAGCAACGAATACTAGGTTATTATTCTTATTAAAAACCTTGCATGCGTTATCTTGAAAAATAATTTTATAACCTTTATCACATAATTGACTAATACTAAGCAAATTATGTTTTAAGCCATCAACAAATAAAACATTATCAATAATGAGAGAGTTAAAGTTACCAATTTCTCCAATGCTAATAATCTTGCTTTTTGCATTGTCTCCAAATGTCACATACCCTCCATCTATTTTTGAAATAGAATTAAATTTTGTGTAATCTCCCGTCATATGTCTTGAGCACCCACTATCCAAAAATTACTTATTCTTTCTTGTGGTGCTCTTCATACAAATCTCCTAAAACAATAAATTAAGTTTTGATTTTTGGTACCCAAACTTTCTTGGGTTCAACAATGTTAGCATATGTTCCCTTAGGAACCCAAATAGATGCAATGTTATATTTTCCTTTCCATTTATAATCATTTGGAACTAAAATATTTTTAGGTCCAACTAACAATTTTATTTTTAATGAACAATCACAAGCATAATATCTCTTTCCACCACAATAATAACATGTAATAAATGGACTACCTTGATGAGAACCTTTTACAAAATAATTTTTATAAAACTTTTGTCCTTAACAAGCCTTGTAATCTAATCCGGTTTTATTAAAACCATATCTTTAAGTAGCAAGCAATTTATCTAAATTTTTCTTTCCTTGAATAAATTTAGATAAAACATTTGTAAACTCTTCAACTCTTTTTCTTAATATATCATTTGTTTCATTCTTAGATATAGAAGTAAGTTGAGTTTTAAAATTATCATTTTCATTTTTCAAACTAGCATTTTCATTAGAAATATTTAAAAACTTCTTTTTCAAATCTTTATATTTCTTTCCAAGATTTGCTAATTCATTTTGCAATTCATCACATGCATATAATAACTCATCATAAGATAAATTAGAAGTGCTAGAAATAGAAGAAGATGAGCTTACCTCATTATCACTTTTTTAAAGAGCTATAAGGCATAGATTGGCCATATCACTTCCACTAGAGCCTTCAATTAAATCACTTTCATCATTTATATCCCTACTAGTACCTTCATGTGCCACTTCAACTGTTTTCCAAATATTTTGTGCCGTTTTACATATAAAGACTCTATTAAACTCATTTATATCTAGTGCACAAAACAATGTATTCATGACTTTTGCATTAGTTGTAAAATTTTTCTTATCATTTTTATCCCAATCCATTTTGGTTTTAGCAATGACTACATTATCTTTGACTATCATGGGAGTGTTATATCATTTTTCAATAATATTCCAAATATCATACTCCATTTGTTGAAGATAGATAGTCATCCTAATTTTTCAATAACCATAATCACTACCATTAAAGAAAGGTGGTCTTATAATAGATTGATCCTCCATAACCTCATGTGTACCAATAGTTGCCATAATGTATGATCTTACCCTAAAAACATTTTAAGGCCAATATATAGAGCCTTGCTTTGATACAAATTATTGTCCCAAAAGGCAACCCAAGAGAAGGGTGAATTGGATTTTTATCGCAGAAGCTAAGAGTATGAAATATTAAAAATAATAATAAAAATATTAAATCAAATAAACTTATACAATTCACACAACAATAAATATAAAACAATTTTAAGTAAAGTAAAAAGAGTAAGGATAGAAGATGCAAATTCTTTTATAGTGGTTCGACTTGCTACCCAAGTTTACATTCACTCTCTCAACCTCCAACTAGCCGAGATTCCACTAAGTCTCTTGCACTTGACGGAGGCAAAAAATTCCGAGTACAAACAAAGTCTCTTGCACTTGGCGAAGGCAACAAATCCCGACTACAAAGTCTTTGATTCGATGAGTTTCAAACACTAATATAAATTGTAATAAAGATAAAGTAGAAATGTAGCAATTCCTCTTAAGTAGGATTAGCTACCACTCATGTACAAAAATGATCTCACTTTAAAGAGGCACTCTCAAGAATAAAATAATTTCCTCTATGCACTCTTTGATTTAGTAATAAATAATATAGTACAAAGAATTAGAGATAGATTGAGGAGGCTTTGAGAGTTTGTTGTTGTGTCCTTCTCCCTTCAAGCTATGCTCCTTTTATAGGCAAAAACACCAAAGAGACCTTGGCCTTTATGGAAGATAAAATCATTTGTTAACAGTAACTACACATTGGCTCATTTCAAAAATTCAAATAAAAAGGCTTCGAAAGTTTAAAAAATCTTAAACAATTCTTGAATACTCCTCAATGAGTCTATTTTCAAATGCAAAAACAATTATTTGATTATTGTACACTGTTTGAGAGAAATCATCAAATTTTCAATGACATACCAGACTATAAAATTGCTTTTGATAAAAGTTGTTGGCCAAGTTCAAAATTGTTTAGAAATTTGAATTTATATTCAAAAATGACAAATTATACATCGTTGAAAAGCTTATAAAGTCTACTTTCATTCAAAATTAGATTCGTACAAATTTGACTTTTATATTTTAAGATATGGTAAAAATACTATAGTATACTCATTTTATCTATTGACAGTGTAACTCTGTAGAATGGCTCACTTTGAAAAATTATATCTATCAATCTATAAGTAAACAATGTGCGTATAATATATGCATTTAAAGCTCAGCACGTCTACCATACAAATAAAATTAATTCAAAATTTTATTTATATTATAAGTTATATTTTACTAATTAAAACTAATATCGCGCAAATTTCAAAAATGACTTTTTTAGAAAATAATATATGAGATTAATATAATAAACTGTTTTAATACGAAATAATATATATGATAAATTATATATCAAAATAAACGTATTTGAGTATAGTTTCATATAAAATTGACTTTATTATTTTTTGACTTTTCTATAGTAAGATATAATTAATTTACTACACACATGTTTAATTTGACAACTTCACAATCTAGCACATGTAGTGTATGTAGTTAAATAATAAACTTAAATTATAATTTGTCAATATTATCCATTATATAAATACATATATAATAATTTTAATTTGTTTTGTCATTATCAAAATAAATATGAAACCTTGAGGCTAACATCTTTGTGTTTTGTGTTTTACATGATCAAAATTTCTCTCAAAACCAGAATCTTTAGGCTCCTAAATGATCCTGTTATGTGCCCAAGAACATAAAAATTAAATTACTCTATCTGTTTTCCTGCAAAAAAGTGAGGATCAATCAAGGGGATTTCAATTTAAAGACCTCCCAAGAACTCATTTTCATGCATTTGGTCCTAACTAGAATTTAGTAAGGGATTAATTTCAGGTCATGAAGTCTAATCACACATGTGGAATGATAACTTCAAGGAGTCACTCTTGGGATCACTAACATGTGTTTGGTGATTAATAAGCTATAAGTGAGAGATGTGGTCCAACTACTTTTGTTATTTTCTTAATGTTCTTGGAAATAAAATTATAATGTTTTGTTGTTAGAAAGAAGTGGAGGCATGAATTCTGCCTACTTGTCTGACGACTGTTCTAGTACAAGAACAGTTTTAGAATTAAGGGCTTAATTGTAAATCCAAATTGTCAACATGAGTTCAGGCACAAAAATTTTGTTTTCCATTCAACCCCTTCCACACACTAACTCATTGACCAATGAAGGCCCATTGGCCTATTGGCCTTTTGGCCTAAAAAGTATAGGATGCTATGGGGGTTTATAATCAGATTGGGGATGGGAGTATATGAATGATGCTAGTTCAGTGATGGAAATTATCTATTTATGGTATACTTTACATAGATATCTCACAGGTTTGCGTATGTTTCTTTTCTTAATTCCTTACTGAGCTGGCTAAACCCCTTGTCACAGGAACCCAAATATGAAGTAACCTTTTCAAAGGCAAAAGAAAAAGAAGGTTTGTTCTTTTCTGGTCTTCATTCTTTGTTACTAATTCACCTCTCACTCTCTCCCCCCACCCCCCAAACAACCATCCATCCATCCATCTATAATTATTATTATGTCGCTATATATTATTGATGGAGTGAGGCCATTAGAAAAGATGCTTTATGATGTGGAAATCATTATGTTTTTTGTGCCTGCCTTATGTACTAAGGGTATCTTGGGAGTGACAATGAAATATTTGTGATATTCAGTTTGCCTCAGCCAATGGTGACTTGAACTAGTTACATGGTTGCATTACTTTGCTAGAACATATTCATCCTCCACTACTTTTATGGGAAACCCTTGTGTTAATAATTTTGTTGCCCCTTGGAATCATATCTAAGGATGGAGAAATTATGGGGCCAAAATATGTGATGCTAGTAATTGTTCCTATTTTTCAAGCCATAGACAGTTTGGAAGTCTTACCCTTCACATAACTTGATGACAAAATGTTGTTTTTTACTTATGATACATGTTCCATCATAATCATGAAACCACTTCAACTTTTGTTTTACTTATGTTTGGTTTTACATATCCATCAATTTGTTATTTTATTTATCCTTTTGCAATTTTGGTATTTAATCCAAAAGTAAAGTTTCAGGTCTTGCATTCTCATGCAAATCATTTAGTTTTAGTCTTTCAAACATATATTTGTTGCTAATATTGCACTCAAATTTGAGTAACATAGATGCTCATGCTCCAGTGTATTATATCTGTTGTCAGGTTCTTGCTTTTCTATTTGCTGCCATGGTTTTTGTGTTTAGGACATGGACACCACAAGGAAATGGATAAAGTATGGGATAAAATGTATAACAAGTAATAGCATGTGTTGCTTTGTAAGACT
Organism: Thlaspi arvense; assembly: GCA_911865555.2. Lineage (NCBI taxonomy): Eukaryota > Viridiplantae > Streptophyta > Magnoliopsida > Brassicales > Brassicaceae > Thlaspi > Thlaspi arvense. Next base: position 49,106 of record CAJVSB020000911.1, on the reverse strand, counting down.
ATTATGTATAACTACTATGCATAACTACGAGGTTCTTCATTTGAATTATTCTTTGTTTGGTCTCAAAATTTAGGATTTCCGCACATGATCTTGGATATGCTTATATCATTTTAACTCTTTTGTTCCTCCACACATACTATTGTAAAAATTCAACTGGACATGAAGGCTAAGGGTTACATATACCAATCTAGAACTTGTATTTGAAACTAACATCAGGTTATGGGTTTGGTTACATGAATAAAATTCCTACCTGAATTGGAAATTGGATTCTATAATGTTATGATGGACATGAATGTAACAGAGGAAAATAGAGGAATATTTGATATATTGTTTACCTACTCTATGTGTCAAAGAAGAACTTCATGAATGTAACCTCTCTCTTGATGAAATGCCAATAGAGTTGTACAAGAGAAACTTTGATTAACAAGCATGTTGAAAAACCAAACTACTATCCTCTGAAAATATAAATATCCTTTATGGATAGAAATTGTTGCTGCTATTAACTTCATCTATAATACCATTGTTGAATGAGCAGAGGATCTAGTTTGGGTTCTATTGAATTCCCAAATGAGTAAAAAATATAAATTCATATATAATACCATTGCTTCTATTAAATTCCTTTCTTTTCAATTCATGTTTCCCTCCCTGAATGAGTAGAGGATCTAATTTGGGGGCAAAAATTTGATGAGCAGGAGATTGTAAGCTTCTGTGCTACTATGGCTTAGTTTGCAAGGTCGAGCTTTTGTTGAGTTTGCAAGGTCGAGCTTTTGCTGTTTCTCTTAACTTTTTGTTTAAGGGTTAAAAAATTAATTAGAGCTTATACCTGCATTTCTTATTTTCCTCTATGCATTTTTTCTACCTACTTTTTTCATTTTTGGTGTTATGTTCTGGAATCAACATTTCTATGCATTTCTGGAGATTGTAAACTTTTGTGGATTTATTATTTTCCACTATGCATTTCTTATACCTTCAACTTGTACCTACTTTAGAATCAGCCTTCAACTTGTATTACCATAATTCTATAAACCATTCTACTTGTCTGATATGAAAGATAATTACATGAGTTGGCAAATACGAAAAAATAATCTCTGCACATGTTAAACTTATGGCTTTTGATATGTTGTTTGATTTTTGGGTAATACAAGCTAATTTTTAATTGTTTTGATGTCATTTATCTGATAACAACATCTATAGCTTGTGATTGCCTTTTCATATATATGCTTTTAGTTGCTTATTGGCTTTTTTTTTTTTTTTTTTCTTAGTATGTTTCTCAAAAATATTAAATAGAAATTGGGTGAAAGAGTATAAGAGGAAGACGTATAATTAAATGAGACAGTAGAGGAGATTGAGGTAGAAGCAAGAACTAATAATGATGTTTTGAATGTGCTGCCAACTATTCCAAAGGAGCAAATACTTGATATTTGGATTCAAACAACTGGTGGAATGAAGAAAAGGAGAGTGTATGGCCTTGGCTCAGAAGCTTCTATCCTTGGAAGATCCCATGTTGATTGTGTCACTTCTTATGGTGCAACTCATCCAAGTGTCTCTCAAGAAGAATTTGTTAATACAATTGTGTTCGAACAAGTAATTAATCGTATATGGGATAAGCAGCTAGAAGAAATGGGTGTAAGTATCCGCGAGGAAGTAGAAGTAGCAGTTCAGACCATCATGAGCCGCATGTTTTCTTCTCAGTCATCACCTAATAGTTTTGGTTCTTCATCATGACTGAATATAAATTCTTAGTTATGGCTGACTTTAGTTTTATGTAAACATTACTATTTGATATTTTGTAGATGCTGATGTTTTGTAAGACTTTGACTTGATCTTTTGTACTCATTTGACTTGATCTCTTGTAGAAGTTTAATTTTTGCCTTAAATGTACTTGATCTTGTTTCTATTATATAAAATTTGAGTGATTAAGTTAGGGATTAATTGTATTGTATTTTGATTTAAACAATAAAAATACAAAATTTTAATATTATATTATGTTGGCAGGTAAGAAATTGTGGCTAGGAATTGTCCCTACCTTAAAAATAACATATTCGTAGCTAAAATGTAGTATATCTACATGTTAGTTAGGAAAAATGGCTACAGAAATGGTGAGAGAATGACCATCGCTAATTTTTAGCTAGAGATTTAGCTAAGACATTAGCTAGAGACATCCTTTCTTAAATTTAGCTATAACCCTTATCCCTAGTTAAAAAATAAGATTCCACAGCTAAAAAGTAGTATATTTGCATGTTAGCTAGGAAAAATGGCTATGAAAATAGAAGAAATGGCCATAGCTAATTTTTAACTAGAAATTTAGCTAAGGTATTCCCTAGTTAAATTGGCTACGGATTTAACTAGAGACATCCCTTACTAAATTTAGCTAGGACCCTGATCCCTAGCTAAAGTTGTAGCTAAATTTAGCTATGGATGATAAATATCCCTACCTAAATTTAGCTACCCCTATTTGAGCTATGAAATTTTGTTAGAAATGTTTTCATATCTAAATCCAGTTTAGCTAGGGATTTTTTCAAGTTAGCTATGGATTTGTCCTTATCTAAATGGTGATATTCCTGTAGTGATATGAACATAGATTTATATGTAAACATGAATTATTTTCAAACTTACGTACTTTGATATGGAAAATAAAAACATATTAGTTTATATTATGCTTTCCAATATGTGTTTTACGATGTTTTGATACTCAATTTTGAGATGTTAGGTAGCCACATGACAGTGACATTTCTACATGACATAGACGTAGTGAGATCTCAGACACTGTAGGAGACACTGCAGGTAGTGTAATTTTGATCATTAAGTGATGAACTATGGTATAAATTGCATAGTGCAGTAGCACTTAATAGGTTTTGCCCTTATGAGAGTTAGAGTTTTATTTATTTTTCAAGCCTGATTGTTTTTTCTATTGTGCACACTATATGTAATATCTATAATTAAAAAAAAAAAGAAAAAAAGAAAGACGACCGAAGAACCCAGAAACTAGCTGAATAACCCGGATGAATTTTGCTCCAATAAGAAATGAACAACACAAAAGTTACTTTGAAAATTTGTACTTAAGGCAAAAACGAAGCTGGGTATGCCATTTAATTGAGAATTTGTGAGAGGAGAGGGAGAAACCGAGTTGAAAACTGCCGCGGCACCCACGGAAGGAAAATCTGAAATTTTAGTGGATGAATCAAATTTTTCTCCGATTAAAATCTGTGTGGAGCTCGGAAAATGAAGAATTTGAGTTTAGGAAGCTTTGCATCACTTGGGTAAGTAATTTGGATGAGTTAAATTAGTTTAGAAGTGTTCGAATTCCAGAATTGCAGAACCGAATGTTTTGCCCAGGTTTCCGAGCAGAAGGGACAGACCTAACTAGTTCCAATTTAAATTCAACAAATAAATGTTGGGCTGGAACTAGCCGGTTCAGGGGGTTTTCAGACCCCGATTCGGGAACTGAGCCCGATTCCCGGTCCAAGGAGGAGAGAAGAACGGTTTGGGACTGGTTTTGGGGCTGGAACCAGTCCAGTTCAAGGGAATTTTTGGGGAAAATTGGTTAAACTGGCTAGTTTTGGGGAAATCGAGGCCAGTTCAGGGTTTAGGGCCCTAGTTCAGTGGATTTTCTCAGGGATTTAGGCCGGTTTAGTCTAGGTCTTGGTAGTTGAAGGCCAGTTCTTCATAGGTTAAGAGGGAGGAAACCCGGTTCACCTCGATTTACGAGAAATTGAGCCCGTTTTGGCTTGGTTTGATTCGGTTTATGGGAAATGAGTCCGGTTCAGTCCGGTTCATCGGGGTTTTGGTCGGTTTTGGTCCAAGTTTTGATAAATTAAGGTTAGTTTGGTTTGGATATGAGATTTGGGAATCCGGTTCAAGCTCGGTTCATGTTTTTAGAATTCAGTTCATTTAATTTACGAGGCTCGTTAATAATGAAATGTATTATTGGATTAAGTACAAATTGAGTAAATTAGTGGCTTTCCAAGGAGGGTCTCGGGTTGTGTGTCGGGGGCCCAGATGAGGGGTTAAGTCTCAAACCGTTTTTGATAAATTGAAATTCTTTGTTTAGAAGTAAATTTCGGTTCCGTTACTGACGTACGTGTCGTTTATTGTAGATACTTCGAAGGAGACTCGCACCGATCAGTGAGCCGTCTGTCTGAGTTCGGCATCCGATTTTGACGTGTCTTATGAGTGCCAGTACTTTCTTATGCATGTGACTATGCTTTGATTTCCTACTATATTTGCTGCAGTAATTTTGATATTATGATATAAAATGAGAGACATGCATCCTATATTTTCTTTATGTGAGAAATGTAAAATTTATTTGTTGAATTTAAATTGGACTCTGCCTCTAGGTGATATACATATGTGTTCTAATAAACTACACTGTTGGGAGTTTTTCGTGATTCTGATATGTGATTCTGATTCTGACTTTGGCACGGGATCCCAGTGCGACATATGTGACATGTGACTCTAGCTCTGATTCTGGACGTTAGGGGCTTTGCCGTTAGGCGATTGGCCACTGTCACGCGGGAAGTGCCCTGGGTCCATTTGTGACTCTAATTCTGATTCTGAGATGCTAGGGGTTCAGTCAGCAGACGGTTGGCCGTCGTACTGTGAGGGGAGTGCCCTGAGTCTGAACGGTTGGTCGCCGTAGCGTGCGGGGAGAGCCCTGGGTCTGATGATATGAGATATGTAATCCTGATTTCGGTACGGGATCCTGGTATGTTATATGCTACGCGATCTGTTCTGTTCCTCCGACAGTTGTTTATTCTGTTTTCTGACTATGTCACCAGAGGCTATCATGTTTTGACAGATGAGATGATTATATATATGTATTTCTGATGATACTTCGTTTAAATGTTGTGATGCATGTCACCGCATGTTTAGGACAGTGATGGCATTCACTGAGTTTATACTCACCCAGTTTTCCCCCACTTTCCAGATTTCTGTTCTGTTCGGCCACAGTTGCTTCTAGACCATGTTTGTCCGCCACTACTTTTATTCATGTACGAGCATGCTCGTATATTTTAGTTTGTTGTTGTATTCTAGAAGCTCCATGTATCACTCAATTATACCTGACACATTTTTGTATGGATAACATTCTGTTATGATATTTTGACTTTGTTCCGTTATTGAACAACCTTTGTCTTTTCTGTTCTGTCTCGAGGCTTAGTAGGATTGTAACCCAGTCTTGGTGCCGGTCACGCTTCTAGGTTGGGGCGTGACACTATATTAGAGTTATATATATATATATATGTATATATGTATATTATACAGGCTATTTTATGATTATTTACAAAATTTTGAGTTTATTATCCTAGCATGTGTTTGATGTTGGGATATGGTAAGTTGAACTATTTCAGTGATATTTTATTTGATTTTACAGTTTCAAATATTTGAAATAAACTGTGGATGTTTATATGTTGTTGCTCAAAATCAGCTAGGTTGTTCGACTCGAGTTTGCATTCGTTGTCTAAAAATTCAGCAAATTAAGTTAGTTCTCCATTTATGAAACTCTTGAGGCAATTAGCAAATATGATGTTTAGAAGCTGGTTCTTCTATACTATGAAGTTGCCTTCTTTTAGTTTGATGGACAATGATTGAGAGACAAATAGCATAGAGATCTGGTTTAGTAGTTAAGGAGATGGTTGGGTTATTGGTAAAGAACCTAAGGTGGAAATAGTTTGTCTAGCCTCTAGAAGGGTGTTGGACTCAATGGAAGCCATGAGGACGTGGGGTCAAACTAATTCTAGGAAGATGATCTAAGAATGGACTTATTTAGCAGACAGGTCCTTGGAAGGCTTTGATACCATTTGAGAATTTACTATCTTGTAGCAATATAATTTGTTGAAAGCAACCAATAAGGAATCAAGAGGAGAAGGTTGAAGAGGAAGAAACAAAGGAAGTAGAGAAAAAGCTATAGTGAAACATTTTGTATTCTATTACAATCAATCAACAAAAAATGGCTGTGTATAGGCTATATATAGCCATCAATTACATATACAATGCTATACAAATAAAATAATTCATCTACCACTATTAGTGAATATTATGTATAGTAGAGTTATGTATATGTGACAATGTAATGGTGTTTACATCAAGATTATGTTCATGGGCTCCTGTGGAGTGATGCTTTGCTCTACCTTCTAGTTCATAATTTTTCTTTACTATAAGAAAATGTGAGATTTTCGACAAATTTTCTGATGCAAAATATTATGTTAGTTTACCAACACAATTTCTGACAATATTAAAAATTTATTAAAAATTTTTTGTCAAAAATGCTTTTTCGTCAAAATTACCAACGCAAAAAAGTTCGTTGGTAATAGTAAAAATTATTACCAATGCATATTATCATCGATAATATATTAAAAAAATGAAAAATAATAGTTTTTAAAATTACTAATGCAAGAAAAGCGTTAGTAAATTTTAGAAAATAAAAAAATAAATAACAATATTTTTTTACCAATGCAAATACCGATACAATATAAAAAAAAATTAAAGAATTTTAAAATTTAAAATTATCGAATAAAAATTTGCGTCAGTAATAATAAAAAATTAAATAAATTTAAAAATTAAAATTACCGACGTAAAATTGCGTCGCTAATAATAAAAAATTAAATAAATTTAAACTTTAAAATTACCAATGCAAAATAATAAAAAATTAAATTTATTTTAAATTGAAAATTACCAATGCAAAATTGTATCAGTAATAATAAAAAATTAAAATAAAAAATTACCACCCAATTTCCGACGCAATATATAAAAATTTATTTTATTTACTGATGCAAATTTTCATCAGTAAATTGGGTAACAAAAAATATAATTTAATTTTTGACGTAGGGGGCGTCGGTAAAGTAAAATAAAAAATATTTTAAAATAAAATATATTATATTACCGACGTATATATGCATCGACAAAGTAAAATAAATATAATTAAAAAATTTAAATTATTTTAAAAAATAGAATAAATTATATAAAAGTATATTACCGACACAATTTTGCGTCGATAATTAATATAAATATTAATATTTAATTGAATTAGAAAATTATCTTTTACCGTTGTATCATTAATTATTTTTAATCATTCATTTGGTTATACCAAACCTGGGTGCAGTGAATGATAAATGGATATTTGGTATGCTTCTAGAATGAGAATTCTTTTTACAACAAAGTGGTATCAAAAATTGGCAAGAAATCATGAGGTCTTGGGTTTGATCCTCACTGGGCACATGCCTCGCGAACGATAAACAAGGCCTTTGTTATGCATGCGTGAACCGCAGAGCGTCAGAAAATTAAATAAAATAAATTAAAATTATTTTTAAAGAATAAAAATTTAAATTATTTAAAAATATGTCACCGACGCAAATTTGCGTCAATAATTTAAAAATCTTCAATTATTTAAAAATATATTACTGACGCAACTTGCATTAGAAAATTACTGACGCATGGCACTTTGCGTTGGTAAATTATTTCTGACGACCATATTTCCGACGCAATTCTTTGCATTACTGAATGCATCGAAAAGTTGATTTTTGACGCATATTTTTCATTTACCGACACAATTTGCACATCGATAATAGTTGTTTTTCTTGTAGTGCTCCTTCCTTAGTGGATGTGGGTGTAGAGAATTAAAAATGAAAAGGGGAGAGAGAGAGAGAGAGAAGGTTGAATTAGGAAACTAATCTCCCAAATTTATTACTTTGTTCTAATTAGTCTCCTAACTATCTTGTTTCAGATTGGTCTCAATTTGTATTTTTGTTCAGATTAATCTCACCAACTTCTGTGCACCTTTTTCGCATTTTGCTTCTATTTGATTGCCGAGAATGGTTATGGAGATATACAAAGCTGTAGCACTAACTATATAAGTTAAAAAACTGAGAGAGGAAGTATAGTCTTAGTTTGTTGGAAATCGATAAAAGACGCAACAATAATGGACAAATGTATAGAATTCGGGGACTGATTTCAATAAATTGTCATTGTTGGATGTCTAATCTAAGTAGTATGAAAGTTATGGACAAATAAAAAGTTGAGAGAGTTAATTCAATTGGGGAATTGATTTGAAATCACAGAAGTTAGTGGGGTAATTTGGTACCTTTTTTGCAGAGGAGAAAGATTTCGTGACGAAATAGAAGATCACTTATGAGGAGGTTTGAGAGTTAAAAGTGTTGGGGATGTCTCACCCATAGTAAGTCTTGTCAAGAGAAGATTGATCAATAAGATTGTCCTCATTTAGATATGAAACTCAACTAATCTAACATATAGATGGTGTCCTATTCAAGATGAAGCCTATTTGCATTGAAACTTAATCTATTTGAAATTCTATTCTAATTCCATCTTATTGAAAAAATTTGATGATAGATAAAATTTATTTGAACTTAAGAGTCCATCAAATTGAAAATTCTTATTAGCATTAGGATTACATGTCTTTTGTCTATGTAAAAGGGTTATATCTTACACTACATTGGAGCTTAATTGGGGCCAGGGGGAGCTGTGGCTCCCCCAAGAAATTTTTTTCTTAACTAAATATATGTTTGACCCATAAAAAAATAAAACTATTCATGGATTTTATCTTGGCCCCCTCAAAAATTTTATTGAAGTTATGCGACTAATCTTACAATTCTATATGTGAGAATCAGAGAGTACAGAGTAAAGAATTTAGGTTATGTTTAGAAGAAGAGTGAGATTTAGCTATTAACTAAAATTTGTGTAGTCCTACTATTCTTATAATAGAGGTTTGGTTGAAACTTGACAATCCTGTCATTTTTTTTTCCTTTTAAGGATTGTTCATGTAAAACTTTTATGTTCGTTTGATTCCCCCGTGTCATCTCGTATTTGTTAGGACCTAACAAAAAAAAAAAGCGCTCTCTTCCAACCAAATACCCTCGACATGACAATGAAAATCAAATTAAGTTGTGAGCAATTAAATTATCTTATCTCTCCGCATGAAATGGACCAAATTCCAAAAAAAAAAAAAAAGTAAGAAGTGAGTTAATATCATCAACAATATGCCGTATAGGGAAATGCCAAAAACAGTCCGTTTGGATGGCCGAAACAAGCATGCTTCCCTGCTAAAAAGCCAAAGCTTTGGAAACCAAAGGGTCCAATCTTTGATCAACTCGACTCCGCACGGCTACAGTGAGACCACCCTTCTCTTCACAGATAACAAATCATAATCCAATCGCTTGGTTTGGCACAACTCCATCACTATTAAACTCGAAACCACCCGGTTGTGGAGGGATCCACCGGACAGGCTTTTAATAATAGAGGAGCAAGGGGGGATAGGTTTTGGAATTGGAGAAGCACATGTCAAGTTCACATAGCTAATAGATTCTTCCTAACTTCCCTTATAATTTACAAGATGGATATTGTTTCAGGCGGACCAAATACCATGTAATTACAGCAACAACTTTGGGTCAATGTCTTCCAACGGTTCACATTCATAATCCATCCTCCAAAAAGCTTTTTTTTCCTATCAAGCTTCTCGTGAGAAATCCATACCTTCCACTGGTGGGCAATCATGAAATAATACTTGAGAAAGATGGTCAATAGTCTTCTTAGCTCTATGACAGAGCAGGCACATCAATCCCCTTCTTACAAGGTTTGATCTAGTTGGGAGGATATTATGGCAAATTCTCCATAAAAATATATTTATTTTTGTAGTAATGTTTACAAAGTTAGGAGTAATAATGTATTTGTGGATAAATGGTGTATAAAATCAAAATTATATCAATATATGTGTAATATTTTATATTACATCAATTTTTTAAAATAGTATGATATAGTATATAAAATATTAGAAACTATTACTAAAAAACTTGGGTTTAAACATCTTAAAATAGTGGTTCAAACTCAACTAAGTGTCAGTGTTAGTAATTTTTGAATGGTATAAATGGTGTCAAAGTAAAATGGTTTTCATACCTGTTTTATTTGAATCCTTTAAATAGTATCTGCGTAAAATGATCTTCAGACTTATTTTATTTAAATATGAATCCGAATTTATGACTTGATAAGTACGTCAAGTATTTAAGTATTTATTTGAGAAAAATTGTGACATTCCGTTTCACATTAATTTCTAAAAATAATATAATATAATATATAAGATAATAGAACCACTACTAAACAACTTATATTTAAATATTTTAGATTAATAGTTTAAATTCAATAAATTGTTAAGATTAATAACATTTACATCGTTACAATATATAAGTTATATATGTTATTATTTAATATTAAAATTATAATTAAAAAATCAAAATTTTGGCATGATTTTGAAAACTATAGACATCTCTGCAGGTCCCTTTTGCAAATGGAAAGGGCGTTCGCTTGATGCTAGAAAGGTAAATTTATTTAGCAAAAAATTTATAATTATAATTATAATTAGTATTTGACATGCCCGTTTTACAATTTAATAAGAAGAGAAATTAATTTAAGAAATGTCATAGTATTAAACACATGACATCTCCTACTTCTGGGAACGAGAACAGAGAGATGGAGATATGCCTATGTGCATGCCAGGAGAGTAATGATGACACAGAATGCTTATCCAAACAATATTTGATTGACCAACAGGCCCGAACTGGGGAAGACTGGCTGACCCAATGATGGGGCGAAGTGGGGCCACGTGTCCCATGCTGAGTGGAGTGAGGGGCCACCACCTGTGCATGTTATGATTTAAGGGGTGGTCCCCTGGATCGGCATCAAGTGCATGGTGATGTGGTAGTAAAGCCGGACAGTGGATTGTTCCTCCATGCATTGCCAGCCACCTAACCCTGAAAGGAACCGGACGTCTCCAGGTGCAAAGTAGGGCAAACAATAAGCAAAAGCAAAAGAAGATTTCTTCTCCTCCACGCACGCGGCTTTTGTCCCCACGCATTTGCAAGCTCACCCTTCCACCCAAATTCCATTCTTTTGAAATTTCAGGAAATTTTTCAGGATGATAAAGATTTTAAATGAATTTCTTTGACATGTTTAGCAATTAGGGTTTTTGGCATTATAAATTTCAATACGAAATCATTTTCAGAAACTTTGAATTTGCAATATTTGTACCTTTTAAAATAATTTAAATAAAATAAAAAGCTTTCATACTAAATATTTTCAAGTCTTAAAAGTTATGAGCTTTTCTCTAAAAAAAAATTAAATTTCTCATAACAAGCAACTCCTAAATCTCTCTCATTTGTCGGGTGATCAACTCTTTGATTAGAAATTTATCTTTGTCCTAATAATTTGTCATCTTCCTACTTTATATATATGTTGGGTTTTTGTATTTGTTTCATGTAAGGTGACGTGTGAAAAATTATGTGACATTATTCCTTTACAAAATTATTATCATTTATTATAATATATGTTAATTGTAAAAAATAAAAAGTTCGAATTCTGTAATATACTATTATATTTAAAAAGAAATTGAAAACAAATTCTTGAATTGGATTTGGTTTTGTTGAAATTGGTAATGAGAAGATTTCATAGAGTTTGTAATGTTGCCGAGTAAAAACTTATCTGGCGCTTTAGTAATTAACATAATGTAGCAGCTAGAAGTATTCAGCAAATCGAACCAAACCGATTAGACCATATAAACCGAATCAAACCATATAAAATCGAACCAAACCGTATAATGTGATTTAGTTTGAATTTGATATTTGGACAAATCGTATAAACCGAATCAAACTGTATAGTTTATATATATACAAAATTAAAAATTCTATCTTTATATATATAGTATATTTTTATTATTTAAATGACATTTTTTCTTTTTGTTATCTTTTATATTTATATTTATTCTAATAATTGATTATTTTTCTTTTTTAGAGTGTAATTTCTATTAGTAATACTGAAATTCTGCAAAATAGTATAAATATATTTATTATAAAATATATAATTATTATAATTAATTAATAAATAATAAATTTATTAAGTAAAACATATTGGAAAAAAAATTGATGACAATTTTTAAGAAAATTTTGTTAAAATTTTTATAAAAATAGTGAATTTAATTCATTTTATTTTGTAAATCACAAACCATGATTTGAAACCGAATCAAACCGTAAACCATGGTTTGGTTTGGTTTATAAAAATTACAAAACATAAAGTGTGATTTAGTGTCAGGGTCCCAACTCAGACCCTGACCAGCACTAGGTCCCCGACCCTAGTCAGCCTTACCGTCACAAACATATACCAGAACTAACCAACATATTTATATATATACATTTCAAAATTATCATTTACAAGCCAGGATCCTGTCCGAGTGATAAAGGGAGCTCTAGAGTACAAAACAGGTAAACAAGGAACTCGCCTGTACAATAACTAGAGTGGTAGACGTTCGTCTCAATCTTGTCACGCAACCCGAGAACCGCAACCTATATCTGAAAAATTTATAATAAGTGAGTCGCGAAACTCAGTGAGTACGGATGATACCTACTCTATGCATGTTGGAATATGTCTCATGCTCAAACCAAAACCATGCACACATATACAGAAATTAATAAGACATACCAAACCCCCTCGAAAAGATACCGTTAACCAAGCACCACGTCACATCACATCACAGCACATCAACTCACATCATCACACTAGATCCAGGTCTACTCACCACTAGACTCTACAGATCACTGTACTCCAGCCGAGTTCCTGGCATCGCCACATCACACACGACCCAGGCCGACTCACCACTGGGCACTACGGACTACCGTACTCCAGTTGAGTTCCTGGCATCGCTACATCACACACGATCCAGGCCGACTCACCACTGGACGCTACGGAGCTGTACTCTAGCCGAGTTCCTGGCGTCCCCACATCACATCACACGACACCATTCTCATACACAAGTCAAAAACAGGTACACATACACGTACAAAGTTCACATCTCCGAAAACCAGGGGTACATATCAACAAAGTTCACTAACAGTTCATAAAACATATAACACACATTCCAAGATTCATATATCAAAAACACTTCCTAGATCCATGCAGGCATCATGTTAGAAAAATAAGTATAAAAATACATACATGGGGAGGGTATCATCACTCACCGTAGGCCGAGTCTAACAAAAGTCTCAGGTCACATTAATCAACTCTACGATCCGGATACTTCTCCACAGGTGAATCTGAAATCAAGCCACATAAAACTATCACCAATCCCATCGTCAGTACCCGACGGGCTCGACAGCCCAAGACTGGATTTAAATCCCATCCCCGCACCTGACACACATCCCGAGGCACCATTACTCACTACCGGATCCTGTGTGACTCACCAACACTTACACTTCAACTCAACAACTCTCAACTGTACAGAACCAGCCTCCACCACCCCCAACCCATAGTGAACCAGTTCCCGAAACCCTTGAACCGGCCTAACCCGTTCCCAAAACTACCTTGAACTCAACTCGATTGGCCACAAAACCCTCAAAAATGGATTCAGAAGGCCCAAAAACCTTAGGAATCATATTAAACCTGGCCAAAAACCTTTAAAGTTAGGCCGAACCGGGCCAAAAACCCTAATTCGAAACATCAGCACGCAAACTGAGGTCGGTTCATCTTGAACCAGACCTCCAAATATCACCAAATTTCATGGTCAACTAGGTTTCATCATGTTGAACCAGGAACCGGTCCAACTTCCCCAAGAACCGGCCCAAAAATCGGTGAACCAGTCACTCGAAGGAATTACACTAAACTAGCCGGTTCACCTTGAACCGGTCACCCAAAATTTCTCGAATCCACTTGGTTTGATAGGTAATTTCTTCCTGAATCCAGAACCGGTCCAACTTCTCAAATCTGAGTCATTTGACCACTGAACCGGCCGGTCAAACCTTAAACCACTTTTGGCCAATTCAATCAACTCCAAAACCCTAATCCTCAAATCTTGGATTATGCTATCCCTTGTAATCCCTAATCTGGCCTTATCCCTGATTTCTTATCCTCCAAGATAGCTTGTCCCCAATTTCTATCCTGGGTCAACTCGGTTGAGTTGACCCAAAATCCTCACTCACTGGGCCAAGTCAACCCAGCGGGTCAACTCGGCCTGGCCTTCACCCGAGGCGGCCCAACTTGCTCGGGCCTCTCCCGGCCCGAGCCCAACCGGGACTGGGCCCAACTCGGCCCAGTCCAACCCGCACCCAACCCAGGCTTAGTCGGCTCGATGAACCAAGCCGACCCACCCAGTTCGACTCATACGGACCCGGATGCCATCCAGGTCCGTATTCTTCACCCGGAAGCAACATCCGGGTTTGTAATAGACCCGGATGCCCAAAACTTGAAGAAAAACCTAGATTTAAGGCTTACCTAGTTAAATTGGAAGCTTGGAATGGCCAAACCGAACCCCACGAGCCTCGTAGAACCCTTTAATCGGAGAAATTCAAGCTTGAAATTTCAATTTCTCAGAAATCCACCCGTCGGCACCCCTAGTTCTTCCCTCTCTTCGTTCTTCCTCTTTTTTTCACCGATTTTCTCGATTGGACCTTTAACGAGACTCGTTCTTCGCCTATATACCCATCCTTAAAGCTAATTCGAGCTGTTTAGCTTTTATTGGAGCAAATCGCTCCTTCCAGGTCCTTCGGCCGACTTTCGGCCAGAAACTTTTTTTTTTTTTTTTTTTTCGATTCAGCCCAACAACTTTATTCTTGTTCACTTAACCCCCTTTAATTCGAATTAACCCTCGAAACTTTTAATTATGGCAAAATAACCCACAATCAAAATCGGGTTATTATATTTAGTTTGAATTTGAGTATCAAACTGAACCAAACTGAACCATAAACACCCCTAATAGCAATAGCAACCCCTTCTTTCTTTTTCTTAAATAAATATTCTACATCTAATGCTCTCATATGAAAAAGTGCTGTTGAAATCTATTGTCAATTTTTAATTTATTTGATACCAGATTATAACCTAGTTGGTCAGAGTATTAATATCTATTAAATTAATATTAAAATAATATATAATATAAATCTAATAATTATGAAAACAATTGAATCAGTAAATCAAAATATAAGGTCAAATATTGGTCAACTTTTACAAATACTGCCAACTCTCAAAAAGCCAATCTCCTCGATCTGCAATCACCAAGGGCTTGTTTGTTTCTTGATGAAAATCGAAAAAGCAAAACAGAATATGTTGTGTCTCATGAAATATATGGCTAGCTGTCACTCAGATTGCCATCTTTTGCATGCATGACAAGACTCTTTAGTGAAAAAATCAAGGTATTTCGAGGACATGCATGAGAACAAACGGTCTTGCTAAAGGTCTAGACCTTCCTGACAACGCGGAGTTGGCAGTAAGATCAAGCTTATGTGTCCGGAAAATCTTCACCCATGGGTTGGGTATATTTGTCAACAGCAAGCATGCTTTCTCAACCTAATTAAAAGATAGTTTTAGATATTTCAAGTGAAGATAAAACTAGGCATAAGGATAAGGCATTAGACCTTCATAGGCCCAAGAAATTACACTCAACTCATGTCGAACCTAGCTAGCTGGAAAAAAAGATTCTGTTGCACTGAATGCCTGTCGAACTATTTAAGGAAAACTGAAAAATGACCGAACTTAGAAATGTTCATCCACTGTTTTGTTTACGGGCTTACAAGCTAGATCAGTTATCGGCCTAAACAGGTCCACAAACTAGAAATGGGCCCAAATTGAAATAAAGTAAATAGTGGTCGCACTGAGCGTTAGTTCCATTAACCAAGCGAAATTAAAGTTCATAAAAATGTGATTCAATCTCACCTACAAGCATTCATCGAGGTGGTGAACGGTTTGTATCCTGATAAAATGAGAATATAAATTTGATTTGCTAGGGGTACACTTGTTACGGGAGATTTAACTTTTTATACTTTTGATTTAAGAGAAATTAGCCTTGACTTAAAATTGACTCGAAAATATTTTTGATTTTACAAAAAATAATAATAATAATAAAGATTCAATTGCAATGTCATGGTAGGGCTTCATTTAGCTTATAGAGCTTTGACAGACTTCAATGGTAACTTTAAAACGGCCATGTAGTATGATTTTGACATTGACAGATTTAAAACAACGTTGATAGGAGGCTTTTTGCCTAATTGTATATAAGAATTTTGAAGAGAAGGGGCAAGAGTGATGATGAATTTAGGTCATTAAACTCTATTAAACACAACTGAACCAAATATTCATGGATGGTTGTGATTCAACAAACTAAATTTGTGTCAAATGATTGCCCACTATCAAACTACATTCTACGTGTTCTTTTTGCCTACTTTGGGTGAAGAGATACCAACGGGCGAATGATGGTGACTATCCAAGCGATGGGAAGACGACATCAATCGACATATTTCGGTGGGTCACTACCTTCGGTGCAACAAACGATGTGCTACATGCAGTATGGATGAGACCGTTGTTCTATTGCTCTTGTAGCGCTGTAAGTTTGAAGTCGGAGATATTTTAGGGTCCAATTTTCATTGAAAAAGAGGTTCTAGGGCTTGATGTTGCAATTGAGCGCCTTGAACGGCCTAGCTAGATTCATCATCATCGACTTTGTCAGCCAGTTGAGGGACGTGGGGCAGTTGATTATCACATAAGCTACACCATTAGGCTCCTATGTTGCCAAGATCAGCTTATCTGTCCAATTGATCCATTTCTTTTCCCTCTCTACATCTAATTTGAATTGGATAGAGAGCTATACATATACAGAGTTATACACAGTAGTCATATTAATCTTTTTCAAGTAAAATTTTTTATTATTTTCAAAAATTTTTAAATATAGTTTACAAATACACTCAATTTCTAATTATAATGATATATTTCTACCCACTTTTACTAAATTCTAACATTTGATTTTGTATAAATGTCTGCAAACATCCCTAATTTCGATTTCTTAGAATATGAAAAGTTGCGTGCCCTTTGACTGGTCTTGAAATAGATATTTTTAATACATTTTAATGCACATAATAAAAGCCATCTATGAACTTTAGCCTCGTTGCATGGATGGCAAACTTTTTCTGGAAAAGGAAAGAATACTTGCCGAAAGTTTCATTTATTGTCTTGTAAACGGTTTATTATAAATTAATAAATTTAAACCGCTATTTGTCATATTTATAGATGACACGCAATTTAATGAATAGAAATCTCTGCTTGGATCATGTATATATTAAAGAAGAAAAAGTGTACTACTAGTCTAGAATTAAATCCCATTTAGCACAACATGATTGAAGGGAAAACAAATTAGGGTTTTGCTAATTCAAAAATGACGTATGCACATCTAGCTATACATATGTAAATATGCGACATTGTTTATATTAGAAGTAAAGTACTTACCACCTAAAAGCGCTTTAAGTAGTTAGAAAGTAGAAATTTTTTAGTCCTAACTGCCATGGATCAGCCTAAGGCCTCGAACAATTCTTAATTCTTAATTTAAAAAGAAAACCAAATCACCTGTACAAAAATTCTTAGATTTTTTTGCCTTTCCCACCATCAATATTTATTTAAATTCTCACTAACATTACTTTTGCCGATCTCAAATTTAATTACATGACATATGGTATAATAGAATCTTGTTGAAAGAATAGGAATAAGAATGAGAATCTTAAAAAAATCCGCTTAATAAATATTTTGAAATATGAATTCTCATTTCATAGGAAATCAAGATTTCATTAAATGGGTGAATTCAAATTCTATTATTAGAGTGTCGGAATTTAAATTCTATCATTTTATAGAATTTTCATTTAGTTATATAATTATTATCCTTTTTAAGTAAATGACCAGAATATCCTATAATATAAAAATTATAAATATTTATAATATTATATATTTTGTATATATCTATTATACTATAATAAATTGTATAATATAATATATTATAGTATGTATATTATTACATTTATATAATAAGATATATACTTATATAACTTATTATATATGCACATACACACACATATTTTTGAATTTAATATTTTAATGTTAGAGTAAAAAATTTAAAATATGTCATAATATATTAAAAATTACCTTTTTTTTATTTTGAAATCTTTATAAGAAAGAGTATTTTTACTTTTAAACAATTTTTTTGTTTCCTTTTCTATTTATATTTCAACACACCAAGTATAGTGACAAAATAAAAATTTTTATTTTATTAATATATACCAAATATATTTATAAATATCTTAATTCAATTCCATTCTTATTCATGTTTCATTAAAAATCATTTAATCATACTATACACACTTTAATTTCTTACTTTTTTAGTTTCTTACTTTCTAGGCTAATAGAAGCATATTTGACCACAAGTAGTAAATTAAGCCTTGTATAACTACGAACTGATTAAATTAATTAATCAAACTTATTTTAGAATAAACATAAGCAAATATATTCAATCCTATATATTAGCCTAGCATATTCATTGACTTTACTCATAGTCTACCCTTTTTTCTGTGTCTTTTTAAGATAAACACATTTGCAGCTGCATTGCGCATATTTACCTCCGACATAGACTTACATAATTGCATTGAGTTTCTCAATGGAGCTCTACACGTGCATAGAGAGTCCAATTTTAGCCGTTTGATCTTTTTTTGATGAATAAATGTAGCTTGGAATCAGAGAAGAAGAACATATTAGTTCAAGAAAACCACTCTCTGAAATAGAGTGGCAAAAATCAATTCCGAACCTGAATAAAAAAATACTTCCAAAAATGAATAAAAATATTGATAAAAAAATGGGTAATTAAAGGCATTTAAGCCCCCTGATCGCCAACTGTACTTCTCATTCTCAGAGATGTACATGTATACAATATATACATAGAGAGAGAAACTGTAAAGTTACCATAGATAGACTAATCTAAAGCATTAAAATCATCAGTCAGATTCCGAACCCACATGCACATAAACGAACCATCTTGTCCATCAACTTTTGCTAAAGGGCACTAGCTCAACAATCCATGCAAAAATCACCCTCAAGAAAGAAACCCTAGTTTAATTCAAGTTCCCCAAAAGCAATAAAGCAGCTCTCTTCTTTTCCTTTCTTAATGAACTGGGTAAAAAACTATTTGTACATTATAAAGCTCAAATTAAAAGCATATAACCAAACAAACAAGAAGAAGATAAATCAAAAGTTACAAAACACAAACCTAACCCAAACCAGTTGTATATTCCTCCAGTTACATAAATACCCACCTCATTCTCATGTTTGTTTCACAAGAAAAACCCAAAAATTGGCAAGAAAGTTGAAACTTAATACTTTATATGCTTTTTTTTTTTTTTTTCTCTTTTGAGGATAAAGGCTAGAAAAGGTTGAAACGAGTTGATGGTGTGCACCCAAGTATCATGGGGTGTGGCCGTAGCCAGGCAGATCAGGCCATTGATTTGGGTTGATGCCAGTAGTGCTGCTATTGGTGGTGCCACTCCAGAAGCGGCTGGGGTTTGATCCGGTGGTGTTCGTTCCACTGTTGCTGACCAGGGTTTGGCTCCAATATCCAGAAGGCCTGCTGGTCTGATCAACCAGGGTTTGACCGGACGAGTACAAAGTCTCCTCGTTCTTAACCCTATTACCCATTTGGTACACCTGATCACTTTGCTGCTGCTGAATCTGAGGCCCATGTGATGACCCAACTCCAAAAACGTTCAGCCCCTGAAGAAGACCCAGATTGGATCCTGATCCGGGTCCGAACTGACCCAGACTGAAGGGCGGCTGTTGTTGTTGGTGGTGGCTCAGGGACTGTACCGCCGCAAGAGACGAGAGGAACCCACCGCCTGAAAAGTAAGTACTTGCGGGTGGAACTACGGAGATTGATGGTGGCTCCGTCGTCTGTGGTGGCTGGGATCTGGAATTGTCGCCGGCTTTTTGGCGCTTGCCCTTCCGACAGCCACCCCCTACGGGGACGTTCCGGAGGGTTCCGCCGTGGGTCCAGTATCGGCGGCATGTCTTGCAGAAGTAGCGTGGCTGGGAGAGGCTGTAGTTGTTGTAGTAGCAAACATTGGTGTTGACGGAGTCGCATCGGGGGCATTTCTGTGGCTGAAGCGGCTGGTTTTCTGGGGCTTTAGCCGCCTTTGGTTGTTGCTGGGGTCCTCCTGTTGCTGCTGATTCACTCCTTCGCCTCTCCTCCCTTCATCCATTTCTCTCTCCTCTTTCTCCGCCTCCTCTCTATATATCTATCAATCTTCCTTGGCGTGATTTGTTATATATATGTATTTAATAAACGGGTCAGAACTGTTTCAATTCGCAGATGTGTACTCAAACACTTGTCCGTTTGGATGATGAGAAAATATGCAGGTGGAGATTAACTGAGTGCATGCGAATTTGTCTCACTCTCTCTCTCATCTGCCCAAGGATTCACCAATATAGAAATTTCAATGAAAAATCCCTAAATAAACTCCCAGATTTTCACGGCTTAAAAGATGACAAGTAGGGAGAGAAAAAATTGAAGTACAAATATATAGAGGCGGATTTTATTGTATCAGTGGATTAATGTGTTCGGCGAAGGTACGGTAGACTGGAGAAATGGGTTTGTGTAGGTTCCAACTCATGGCAATAAAGAACTGAACAATTTTTGAGTTCAACCACTCCGATCAGCTAGTATTCCCTTCACACAAAAAATTGCATTACATGGATTCGAGAGAGAGGGAGAGAGATGAGCAGGTGTAGCGAGAGAGAGGAGTAAGTTCCACAGAGAGAGAGAGAGAAGAGGAAGGAGGAAAGAAGGGAGAGATCGGTTGCAGAAGCGGCGGCGGCGGCAGAGCGAGTAGGCGTGGCGGTTGTTAATGGGTGGTGGCTGTGTCAGACCTCAACCCACAGCTGTTGTTTCTCTCTCTAATGTCTCCTTTCTCTAACTTTTCTCTCTCTAGCTTTCTTTCTCTCTCACATCCCACTGTCTCTTCTCTGCTAAGTCTTCTTCCATTATTTTTCTTCTATTCCCTTCTCTGACTCTGACATCAGCCGGGCCGTTTTGGCGAGCGCGTCCTTGATAACTCCGACGCTCATGAAGCACGAAAAAGACAAACTTGCCCTCATGTCCATCTTACTGCACCTTTTGTTGGCAAAATAACCGGGTCCTTGGTTTTTTTACGGGTAACGGGTACTGGGTCTTTGTACATTTATCTAATATTTACATTTTATTATATGAAATCAAATTATTTGGAAAATTATTCCAATTAATCCATTAAAATTTTTTAAAGAATACTATAATAGTATGTTTATACTAAACAACTATTTACCAATTACATGATAAAACTTAACCAACAATGAGTTTTTATTAAAATTTTAATTATTATGAATCCAATCGAATCAATTTTAATTTTATTAAAATAAAATAGTAAAATTTTTTATAAAATATAAAATCATTTGATATTAATAAAAAATTTAACAAGTTGTAAATCCTAATGCTCCGACATATGAAAAATTCCTTCT
Organism: Thlaspi arvense; assembly: GCA_911865555.2. Lineage (NCBI taxonomy): Eukaryota > Viridiplantae > Streptophyta > Magnoliopsida > Brassicales > Brassicaceae > Thlaspi > Thlaspi arvense. The sequence continues at coordinate 27,773 of CAJVSB020000911.1, read as the reverse complement.
GGTTTTGGTGAAGTCACGTGAGCGAATGGGGGGCACGTGACAAGGCGAGGGGAGGGTGAGGAGGTGACGCTAGTATCCGTTAGGGGTTACAACTGCTCCACAGCCCACAAGGCCACCGCGTTCTGGACAAACACTACGAACCTATAACAATTCTCTCTCTCTCTCTCTCTCACTCTCTCTCTCTCTCTCTCTCTATATATATATATATTGAGCAATAATATCATGTACTTATGGTCCATCATCCTCCGTGGACCCTCCTCGTATAATGGGCCTAATGTGGTCCTTCCATTTATGATCAGCACTTAGTTCATTAAATAATCATCTGCCCCGATCTAACATTCCACTTGACTTCAAGTTAAGAGATCTTTATGCTTGACATCCTTCGTCCCATTAAAATAATTTAAAAATATGCTCTCAATTAAAATAAAATAAACGAAAACCTTTTTAATATTTTAATAGAAATAAAAATTTAAATAAATTAAGACTCTCAATGTGCTAAATTTTAATTTAAATATGATTTAAAATATAATATTTGAATTTGATAAAAATATTCAATAAATTAAATTTTATTATAAATATTTATAATTTAAGATAAATAAATTAATTATGAAATTAAGTAATCTAACCTATCAAAAATTCAAATATAAATTTTAATAATATTTTAATATTAAATTAATAATTACATATATATAAATTTAAAATTATAGAGAATAAATTGAGAAAATGAGAAAATTCAAAATTAATATAATTAATGAAATACATTTAAGAGATTTATGTGCAAAAATAATATAATTTTCTTGTCGATCAAATTTCTTTTATTAAATTTCTGAATATTCATTGATTCGGATATGATTTAATAAATACATACAAAATTTGGGATTGAATTTTAATACAAAAAATAATTAATTAAATTTAAATTTGTCTTATTCAATTTAAATTCGACTCGTATCACAACCGGTGGTGAACTAAGAAATAAAAATGATGGATACAAACTAATTCCTACCTAATTAAAGATATTATAAGCTTTATCCAATGGGGTGCATCTCAAATGCATTAGCATTACCTCTAAATGTAATTCTTTGAGCCCGTTTTTGAAAGAGCAATGTCCACCATCTCTGATAATACTTAAATTAGGGGATGAAAAATTAAATAATTAAATATGAAATTTTTAAGATTAAAAATTTAAAACTATATATATTAATTAATATAGAAATGAAAACTATTCATATTTAATTATATTAAACATTTAATAATAAAAAGAATCCTTTTTTCACAAACCAAATTTTAAAATTTATTTTATTGAAAAACACTTTTCTTTTAAGATTTGGGTTCCCCTACTACAACATTTCAATAGCAGGAGTAGGACAAGTTGCAACCAAAAACCCTAAGCAAACCCTCAAATGTACTTCCAGAAAAGGGATAATTACTGTTAATTTAGTATTAAAATAATTAAGTATTACATTTTTTAAATCAATATAATTTAAAATTAGATAAAATATAATTTACCTCTTTAAAGTATTATGATGGCAACACTTCCTTTTTAAAGTATCAAAACATGACAATCCCCCCCCCCAAAAAAAAAATAAAAAAATAGAGTCACAATTAAAATTAAGTAATTAAATTAATACACTCGCTTATATTATTATAACATCCCTTATAATAATATGAGATTAATTTCATGGAGAATAAAGAATGATCTTGGCAATACAAGATTAATTTCATTTAGGTTGTTATTCTTTTTTTTTTTTTCCAAATACAATGAAAGTTGTTCTTTTGTAAATGGGTTGAATGATATTTTTTAATTAATTATAATTTTTTGTTATAGTGACGGTTGTATTTTAAAGACATTTACTAAATTATAAATAGTATAATTGATAGTGGAAGTTAAGGAGTTAATTTCTTAAAAATTGTTATTATTTCTTTTTTTTTTTGCAATATGAAAGCTGTTGTTTTACAAATTTATTAAGGGACAATTTTTTAATCAATTTTAATTTTTTTAATTATAATAAAAGACCATTATTTTACAAACAACATTTGTTAAATTACGAACGATGAACAGTGTAGGTTAAGAAATTAATTGCATTTTATTCTTTTTTTTTATTACAATAAAAGTAATTATTTTACAAATTGGCTGAGAGATATATATTTTAATTAATTATATTTTTTGATGCGACAAATGTTGTTATTTTACATATAATCTTTTTTAAATTCTAAAAAAATATGGACAGTATCGAATTAGGAGTAAATGGTAATATAAACGAGTGCATTAACTTTGTTAATTAATTTAATTTTAATAACAAATTTGATGAGATAATCTATTATATGTTAATATAAACGAGTGCATTAACTTTGTTAATTAATTTAATTTTAATAACAAATTTGATGAGATAATCTATTATATGTTATACCTTAGTAGGTAAGTGCTACCATCATAATATTTTTAGGAGTACTCTTTAAATTATATGTCAAATAATTGAATTTAGAAAGTGAAAGCTACTTGTTACTAATAATATTTAACATTCAACAATCTGTAAATAATTTTTTTTTTTGCTTAAAAATTCTAATTTATCCTTTTTTAATTTCAATTTTAAGTGTGTAATTGAGTACCTAATTTCGTTTCACGTATTTAATATAAAGTAAGCTCGGTTTTATGCACTTAATTGTGCTGTGAAATAAGTCTAAACCATCTTAAAATAATTTAATTTTGACATGAAGTTAAATTTATTATATTAGTATGGAATAATTCTTTTATGTAGAGCGTGACAAATAACGAATTCTCTGTTACAGGAACCCCTGTACTTTATAATTAATGGCGTAAAGAAGATGAAGGGTTAATGGGATCTTGAGTTTGGATCGGCTGGATTACCGTGGACGTATTGGGCCAATATTGGGCCTCGCAACAGTGACCAGCATTGACATAGATCGGCCCATTGCTTAAGTTTGGGCTTAGGTTATAATATGGCGTTTTTGGAATCTGCTAAGTAGATTTATATTTTTCTTTCTATTTTTTTTTAATTCTGATATTTTCTCTGAATGAATTGTGCCATTTTCCAACTCAAACATTCTTCTGGGAGAATTTGATCAATACATTTTTTTCTGATCTATGTGAAGATAGAAAAATTATATAGATTAAATTAAAATTTTGGAGAAGTGGGCTCTCTGAAAGTAGAAAATAACATAACAAAACTTATATGTTCAATTTGAGTAAAAATATAGTTATATTTTATTTAGGGGTTATCAATGGAATGAATTTTCATCTAAATCTAAATTTTAGATTTTGAATCCAATTAAAATATTTGATCAAATTAGATTTGATTATAAATAGTTGTAATCTAACATAAATAAATTGGATATAAAATTAAGCAATCTGATCTATTAAATATCTAAATCCAGATTTGTCACTAATTACCAACAGATTAGCGACAGATCAGTAACAAATTTATTGAAAAATTATCAATCCGTTGGTAATCTGTCACGAATTCAGTGACTAAACTATTGTTTGTCAATAATTCGTCATTGATTTAGTAATGAAAAAATTTCATCACTAATTAGTTGCTAATTTGCAATAGACAAGCTTGTAGTCGGTAATCCATCGCTAATTTAACAACGACTACCAATCTATTGGTAATCTATTACTGATTTAGTAACGAATTACCAATTTGTTGGTAATCTGTTGCTAATGTAGTGATGGACTACCATTATGTTGGTTAATACATAGCTAATTTAGTGACGAATATAAGTTTCGTTGATAATTGGTTGTTATTTTGTGATGGTTTGTCGGTTCATTGGTAATCCATCGCTATTTAGTCGCTAAATTTTGTAACTAATTATAATCTATTGGTAATCCGTTGCTGATTTAGTAACATATGACATTTCAGTTGTTAATTTTGTAACAAATTGTTTTTTCATTGGTAATTCATCACTAATGTAATGACGAAACTTTATTCCATTGGTAATCAGTCACTAAATTTGTGACAGAAATAAGTTATATTGGTAATTTGTCTCTAATTTAGCGATGCAACTATGTTTCATTAGTAATTTGTTGCTGATTTAGGGATGGAACTATGCTTTATTGGTAATCGGTCATTTAATAATTTAGTGATAGAATCTTTTCCATTGGTAATCTATCACTAATTTTGCAATGGAACTATTTTTTATTGGTAATTTGTTGCTAATGTAGCAATGGAACTTGTCCAATTGGTAATTGGTTTTTCGATTTAGCAAGAGCACTATGTATCGTTAGTAATCCATCGGTAAATAATTTAGTGATAAAACGTTTTTATTGGTAATCTGTTGATTTGCAATGAAATTGCATTGCATTGGTAATTCGTCACTAATTTAGCGATGGTATGTATTTTTTATCACTAATCCATGGCTGATTTTGTAATGAGATAGTTTTTTGTTAGTAATCCGTTACTAATTTGTCTATTTGTTTGAGAAAATATAATAAAAAAACATAAAAACAATAATATTTAGAGAGAAAACCTCAATGATCACATTGAAATAAATAATTAATCAAATTTAATATGGAATAAAATGGAAGTAGAAGCAGAAATTGCTTTTTTTTATCAATTTTAAGCGATATCTTACTTGTAGGATTTTATAGCTGTCTCTATTCAAATTAATCTTAAAAAATAAAAATTGTAAATTAGGCTTAAGAATCCGATATCTTGATAAAAAGAATGAAAAGGGGATTAAAGTGAAATTAAGTGTCTCTTGCTGTTTTGTGAGGTGTTCCAAATTGATAGCACCGACTTGAACTATACCAAACTGTTAAAAATTGAAATATATTAGTTTAATTCAGTTTAAATAGTAGACAAATTGATAGATTAGTTTACGTTTGAAGATATCAAAACACACTGGCTTGACACTCGAAAAGGAAAATCCTTTCTATTTGTGACAAAACAAAGTGCTATTTTTGTCTTTACCTCTTTTAAGGTAAAATAAAAACTATAGTTCTATTTAACCTGCAAATAATTCATCATGGACAAATGAGGTACATGTAATAATTTATGTTAAATGTAAAAATTTCAATTGTTAAGGTATATCATCACATGCAAGAATTTGAATTCCACATATTTTGGACTAGATTGCAAGGTGGGTCTTAACATAAAGAAATTAAAACCTTTACTTGAATTCCACATATTTTTATAGTTGAGTCTTGATTTTTTTCTTTGATTTTAAAATTTTTATCATTAAAATAGAGCTATTCCATTTTGTTTTATCATCAAGAATAATGAAGAAAAATGTAAAACTCATTTTGAAGCGTTCATATAAAAAATTTAATCATGTGTTTTTTTATATTAGTTATTGCAATAATTAGTTTGTTTATGTTAAAAATTTTATATTCTTAAATGGAATATAGGAAATTAAAAAATTTGTTTATTATTTTGCTAGAGATAGGTTTTTGTTTGGACTAGAATGTTAAATTTTATATGTGTGGCATCATAGGTATTTATTTCTATTTTGAATGTTATATTGTAGTTACGGTTTTTTCCCCCTATTTTTTTAGCCTGCATAAAAAACGATTAGTGGATTCTTGCATCATGGAAGAATCACTTTGATAAATAGTCATTTGTGGTGAATTGTTTTTCTCCAAACATTTTGCAAATATTTATATAGAAATTAGTTTTGTATTTTTTTGGCTACGCAGTAATTGGTTAATTATTGGTGTCACAGTTGTATGCCCAAATAAATTCAATAAAGCCACAAGTCTAACTAGAACTTTTAGTTGTAGGCCACTTGAAAGTAGCCTTGTTCACGGTTCAGGTTTGAACCGTGAACCGGCCCGACTCGGATCGGGAAAAAACTAAACCGGACCAGACCAGCAATATCCGGTCTGGTTTGGTTCTGAACCGTGAAGGTTCGCGGTCCGGTTAAGATTCACATTTTTCTTGAACCTGAACCGAAACCAGACCGAAAACCATGAAGGAACCGGTGAACCGGAATCGGGAATGAACCGGAAATGAACCGTGAACCGTGAACTGTGAACCAGAACTGTGGTGAACCGTGAATCGAAACCGTGTACGAACCGTGAACCGAAACCGTGTACAAACCATGAACCATGAACCGTGAACCGTGAGTGAATCGTGAACCAGAACCGTGATGAACCGTGAAATATTTAGTATTTTAAAAACTTAATTTTTATTATTTAAATTTTTTTATTTTTTCATTTAAAGTTAAAATGAAATACATTGTACATACGGTGTGTGCAAAACCAAACCAATTAAACCAACTAATTTTTAAAATTTGGTTTGGTTTTTTTAAATTTAGTTTGGTTTGGATTAAAAAATAATTCAAAATTATGGTTTTGTTTTGTTTAAAAACCAAACTAAACCATTCTAAATCAAAAATCAAAATTTTAAAAATATTTTTGTTTCATAAAAAAATACACACACACGTACATATATTTATATGAACATATATGTGTGTGTACACAAAACACATACATACATGCATACTTATATACACACACACATGTATAAATTTTATCCACTCATATAAATATAAATATATATACATGTACATATATTTATATATATATACACATACGCGCGCACACACACACATGTAAATATATGTATGTATGTGTGTATATTTACGTATTTATGCATACACACACAAACACATACATATTTCTATATTTTTATGAATATATATACATATGTTTATTATATACATACGCATACTGAAATTTTAAGTTTAGTTTGGTTTGATTTATAGTTAAGTTAGATTGATTGGTTTCTAAAGTATTAAAACTAAAAAACCAAATAATGAAACTCAATTATCAAAAACCAAACCAATATTATGATTTATATATACTCATATGTATGTGTACGTATACACACATACATATATATTTTTATGTTTATATGAGTGTATACACACACACACACACATACATACACATGCATATATATACATATTTGATAATAAAAAATTAAATAAATAATTTACTTTAAAGTATTAAAATCAAAAAATCATAAAACCAAACCAAATTATCACAAATCAAATCAAAATTGTGGTTTACACACCCCTAATTATATGTAATAGTTTAAATAAATTAGAAAATATATTATTTAAAAAATTTCAAATGATTTATAAGTTAATAAATTTTATTTTTGTAAAATCAAATTGGAACTGAATTGAACTGCGAATAAACTGAAATCGAACCGAACCGTGAACGAATCGTGAACGAATCAGGAAACGAACCGGGAACCGAACCGTGAACGAACCGGGAAACGAACCGTGAACTGAACCATGAACGAACCGGGAAATGAACCGTTAATGAACCGGAACCGAAACCGTGAACGAACCAGCCCGAAACCATGAACTGGCCCGGCCCGGAACCGTGAATTGGACCGAATCGGAACTGCAACCGGAACCGTGACGAACCGGAACCGTGAACCGACCCGGAACCGGCATGAATCGTAATCGGAACTGGACCGGCCTTCAAGGTTCTGGTCTCAGTTCATATTTTTCCGGGACTGAACAGGCGATTCGGTTCCGGTCCGGGTCGGTTCAAGGCCCTGAATAGGCCTACTTGAAAGACCAAAACACTCATTCTAAGATTTCATAAATGATCCTAGCATTCTCCACAATTCCTTTGTATATAGCTTCCCTCCAATTTGTATATAGCCCACTCAACTGGTAAAATGGGCCAACCAAGCTTTTACCCAAAAAGGGGCTCTACCCTCAGTAGATCTCTTTCCACCCTCTCCTCTCTCTATATGTTGCTAAGCAACCCCTTCAATATCTTTTTCGCCCTCCTCCCTTTTTATATATATTTGTAATTGTATTAGATTTTAGCTGTCACGTCCCGAACTCCGGGCCTGTGACTGGCACTAGGGTCCCCAACCTTAGTAAGCTTCAACACATTAGACCAAACCCAAAAGTACATATCATACACCAAGTGTAACAACACAACAACAAAATCACTCGGGACCCTATCTGAGAGTACAAGGAAACTACTCTAAAATACAATAGAGAATAGACACAAAAAAGAAGTGCTCGTACATCCATCAATCCTCTGACTGGCACACTACTCGAGACAAGGACAACAACCCAAATCTAGAGAGTTTTAAAACTATGAGTTGCGAAACTTAGTAAGTACAGATGATACCTAATCTATGCATGTTGGGATATGTATCACGCCACAAGTACAAAACCATACATACACATATATACATAGAGTAGTAGTCAAAACACATATGTGAGATATCAACATAACCAAACATCGAATCACATCATTGGGCCAGGGTACTCCCCGTACACTATGGCAACACACCGTTCGTCGGATGAGCCCTCGGCCACACAATTCATCTCATCGTCGGCCAAGGCACTCCCGCACGCTACGGCCCACCGTCTGTCGGTTGAGCCTGCCATCCCATACACATCACAACATGAGACCCTTGTCTCATCTTATCACGATCAGAAGAATCCACTATTTCGATGATCGGAGGAATCACAATAGTGCACATCATATTTACAGCCCCTGCCGCCTCACATCACACATCACATCTCCACATATAAGTCAAAAATAATATACATACGCATATACAATTCACATTTTAAAACCAGTATCATATATTAACATAGTTTACTGATAGTTCACAAAACACATAACACATATCCTAAGTATAACATATAATCAATATACAGTTTTCAAATCACATAATCATCATGACAGAAAACCATAGTATGAAAATACAAGCATAAAGAGGGTATCATCACTCACAGTATAAGGGCTGAATAAAAAGGAACTCTTGATCATGCTCACTCGACTCGCTTATCTGGACGTGCCTCAACGGTGTATCTGTAACCAAAATATCACAAAACCATCACCACGACCAAAACTAGCACAAGAAACTAGCTCGACAGCCCAAAATTGGCTCAATTCCCATCCCGACACCATGGCACGCATCCCAAGGCACACTACTCCTCACTAGGACCCATGCGACTCACAACTCTTAACACTTTGGCTCAACAACCCTCAACAATAAAGAAACCATTATCCAAAATCCTCTAACCATAGTGAACTGGCCTCCAAAACTGCCGAATCGGCTTAACCTGGGTCAAAACTACCTCTAACTCAACTCAAATGGTCACAAAACCTCCAAAATCGGATTCAGAAGGCCCAAAAATCCTAGGGACCAATCCATTCCTGCCAAGAAGGCCATGAACTAGCCCTGAACTGGCCAAAAACCCTAACTTTAAGTACCGGTACACGAACCAAGCCCAGTTCACCTTGAACCAGAAATCCAAAAATCACCAAACTACACAATTATCTAGGTTTCATCAAGCTGAACCAAGAACTAGTTAAAACTCCCCAAGAACTGGTCTAAAAATTAGTGAATCGGTCACTTGAAGGGAACCACACTAAACCGATCGATTCACCTTGAGCCGGCCACCAAAATTTCCCGAACCCACTTGGTTTGATAGATCTTTTTTTCTCGAATCCAGGACCGGTCCAACTACCCCAAACCAAGCCCATTTGACCACTGAACCGGCCGGTCAAACCCTCGGTCAACCCTGGTCGGTTCACCCATCAAAACTTTAATCCAAAAATTAAATTAATAAATTCCGGAATATCTAATCCCCAGGGATCCCCTAATCCTCCTTATCCCAACCCCTACTATCCTCGGGGATAGTATACTCCCAATCTCACCGAGTCCACCTGGACGGGTTGACTCACCTCAACAACCCAAGGCCGAGTTGATTTTTCGAGTCAACTCGGCCTAACTCGCTGGGCCTAACCACTTGGGCCAGCCCATGGCCTAGGCCCAATCCCTCTTCTTTTCTTTTTTCTTTCTTTTTTTTTAGCGGCCCGCGGGCCGGTAAGGCAACTGGGCTGAGCCTAGGCCCAATGCCTTGGACTAGCCTAGCATAGAGACTCGGATCCGTCTGGGTCTCATCGTCTTCACCTGGAAGATGAACCCGGTGCAGCCGTCCGGGTCTAAACAAACCTGGAACTAGAAAAATAAGGAGAAATGGCAAGAAACGAGCTTACCTCAGTCGATCGAGCATCCCAGTCCACAGCTCCGACCCCGGCAACCCTCATGGCAATGACTAATTGAAACAAAACAACTTAACAACCTCCAAAAATCCAGATTTCTCCCTTCGGCTCCCACTCCGGACCAGACGAACCAGAAAAGCTTGAAATTCCTCACCCACTCTCACTCAAAACCAAAATAAACTGAGCGGTTTGGTTGAGCCTTCAAAAACCACGCAAAGGCATGAGAAACAGGCTGAAATCATTGCACGACGTGGGTTAATCAGCGAGGGACAGCTTCCAGACACCGTTCTTGTCAGTTTCCTGAAAAATTATAGTTTCAGTCCTTCAATCATTCTTTCTCACAGATTGGTCCTTAAAAAATTTTCAAGTCGTTCCCCTAAAATTTCAGTTCTCTCACTTTGACCCCCAAAACTCCTAATTTCTACAATTTGACCCTTAATCCTTAATTAGGGTCATTACATTCTCCCTCCTTAAAAAAAAAATTCGTCCTTGAATTTTGAAACATAAAAGTAGGTACAATTGAAACAAACAATGTATAAGCTTCTGAAGATCATACTATATTTGTGCCTCTGATCGCCGCATCTAACGCCTGAGCATCTTGACGAGTCAATGCATACACTCGCGTGTGGCCCCTACCTCGACCTCCGCCTCCAGTCCCTCATCCCCCAGTACCAGTCTGTCCCTGAGTCTGTGGCATACTACCTGCAACCAAAACAGCCTCCACTGAAATGGGACAGTCCTTAACCAAATTTCCCAATTGACCGCATCGACAACAAGCTCCTTTTTCCCCACCAATCTCCTGTGAGCAGTCTCTAGCCACGTAGCCTTGCTGGCCACGCTCGGGCAGCCTCTCAAGAAAACAGACAACTCCGAATCACATGGCCTTACTGGCCGCATCCATAACAAATCATAAACTGTATGCCTGCTGAACTCTGATTGCTAGACGCAAGTACACCGATCGACACTCGTCTATTAGAAGAACCTCCATGTCCGAATGCCAGTGACTACAAGGCAACAATCTCATCATCGAGTTGAAACTCCCTCTGAAGGATACCCTCATCCTATCTCTTCCCCGAATTTGCCGCTGCACCGGAGTCGTCGTCACTAGAAAAATAAGGGTGGCTACCGGAATACCAGCTAGGGCCGGCAACCTTGGCACTACCTCCTCCAGAGCAGTAGTAGCGCCTACTGTCCCTCAACCAACGCTGGTTGTCTACTCCCACCAGTACTACTCCTGACGTGGTCTGTCACGGTCCTCTGCAACTCCCGGATATCCTCTATCACTCAGATTACTACGTTAACAAGCACAGTCAAATCGTGACCCACAGTCGACCCTTGGGCTTGCCTAGCGATCCTCCCATGACCTCTCCCTCGTCCTCTACCCCTAGTTAGTGGAGGAATAGATCCACTTGTGAGAACTCACGACACCCCAACAACATCTATGGTCTCTTTAAAGTCGGTGGGCACCTCGCCTATCATCATACATACGTCCATCGGTGAGTCCATCGATACACAAAATACGAGGATCAGGAAGATATCAAAGGAATCGGGCATAGAGGAATTGAAATGCTGACACCAAACACATCCTAAAGGTCTTCAGCAGTCCTTCCATTTTGAAAGTGGGGCCCTCACCTTCATAATAAAAGTACTATCAAAGAAGCTCGCTCCCTCATAACTCTTAGAATAACCTATAGCTCTGATACTACTCTGTCACGCCTTGAACCCCGGGCCCGTGACCGGCACTAGGGTCCCAGACCCTAGTAAGCCTCAACACACTAGACCAAACTCAAAGGTACATATCATACACCAAGTGTAACAATACAGCAACAAAACCACTCGAGACCCTGTCTGAGAGTATAAGGAAGCTACTCTAGAATACAATAGAGAATAGATACAAAAAGAAGTGCTTGTACATCCATCAATCCTCTGACAGTTGCTCTAAAGACTGGCACGCTACTCGAGATGAGGACAACAACCAAAATCTAAAAGGTTTAAAACTATGAGTCGCGAACCTCAGTGAGTACAGATGATACCTAATCTATGCATATTGAGATATGTATCACGCCATAAGTATAAAATCATACATACACATATATACAAAAAGTAGTAGTCAAAACACATATGTGAGATATCAACATAACCAATCATCGAATTACATCACTGGGCCATGGTACTCCCCATATGCTATGGCAGCACACCATCTGTCAGATGAGCCATCGGCCACACAACTCATCTCATCACTGGGCTAAGGCACTCTCTGCACTTTATGGCCCACCGTCTATCAGCTGAGCCTGCCATCCCATACACATCACAACGCGAGACCCCTGTCTCATCTTCTCACGATCGAAGGAATCCACCATCTCAACAATCAGAGGAATCAACCATCTCGACGATCGAAAGAATCATAATAGTGCACATCACATCTACGGCCCAAGTGCCTCTCATCACACATCATATCCACGGCCTCTACCGCCAGCAGCCCTTGTCGCCTCACATCACACATCACATTCCCACATAGAAGTCAAAAATAATATACATACACATATACAGTTCACATTTTAAAACCAGTATCAACTCGGCCTAATTCGCTGGGACTAACCACCTGGGCAAGCCACGGCCCGAGCCCAATCCCTTTTCTTTTCTTTTTTCTTTCTTTTTTTTTTCAGTGGCCTACGGGCTGGTAAGGCAATTGGGCTGAGCCCAGGCCCAATGGCTTGGACTAGCCCAGCATGGAGACTCGGATTTGTCTAGGGCTCATCGTCTTCGCCCGGAAGATGAACCAGGCGTAGCCGTCTAGGTCTAAACAGACCTAGAACCAGAAAAGTAAGGAGAAATGGCAAGAAACGAGCTTACCTCAGCCGATCGAGCATCCTAGTCCACAGCTCTGACCCCAATGACCCTCATGGCAATGACTAATTAAAACAAACAAGTCAACAACCTCCAAAAATCCAAATTTCTCCCCTCGGCTCCCTCCCCGAACCAGACGTCCTAGAAAAGCTTGAAATTCCTCACCCACTCTCACTCAAAACTGAAATAAACTAAGGGGTTCGGTCGAGCCTTCAAAAACCACGCAAAGGCGTGAGAAATAGGCTGAAATGATTACGTGACGTGGGTTAATCAGCGAGGGACAACTTCCGGACACTGTTCCTATCAGTTTCCTAAAAAATTGCAGTTTCAGTCTTTCGACCATTATTTCTCATAGATTGGTCCTTACAAAATTTTCAGTTCGTTCCCCTAAAATTTCAATTCTCTCACTTTGACCCCCAAAACTTCTAATTTTTGTAGTTTGACCCCTAATCCCCAATTAGGGTCTTTACTTTAGCAGTGGAAGTAAGAACTTTCCTTGTTTTGTGTGAGTTGACTTTAACTAGAACTTTTAGCTATAAGCCACTTGAAAGGTCCAAACAACCCCTCTAAAATTTCATAAATGACCCCAACATTCTCCATAATTCCTTTGTATATGGCTTCCCTCCAATTTGTATATAGTCCACTCAACTTGTAAAATGGGCCAACCCAAGCTTTTACCCAAATAGGTGCTCCACCCTCCACAGATCTCTTCTCCGCCCTCCTCTATCTCTCTAATGCGCTGCAGAGCAACCCCTTCAATATCTTTTTCGCCCTCCTCTCTCTCTATGTCTCTCTTTATAGCGCTCTCTCTCTCTCGACAGGCAATCTCCAAACTAAGCAAATTCTCAATCTCTATTAGAAGTCTGTATTAGTGGAAGGTTCATCTTTTCTCTATTATATGTCACAATTGCATGCATTACTCAACTGGATCTGTTGTTGTATTAGATTTTTAGTTCTTCCATGTTTTAAATCTATAGTTGTATTAGATTTTAGTGCTGAAAGCAAGAACTTTCCTTGTTTCGTGTGAGTTGAATTTAAAAAAAGGTAAAAATAGAAAATGTTTGTAGGCTTTTAGGAGGGACTATGTTTGTGGGTGAGGATTCTTTTTTCTTAACCATTTAGACAACTTTTCCCCCTAGACAAAGAGAAGACATTTTCAAAAGAATAGACGAAAGAGAAAGAGGGGGGGGGGGTTTAACAGCAACCACCAAATAGATCTGAAATTAAAAATATCCCCCAGTTACTAGGATTAAACCCTTGATGAAAAGCCATCCTACGAATGCTTTGGTTAGCAATATATATATATATATATATATAAAATTGATGCCAAGACACGATTACTCAAATTTTTGTGCTTCTTTAACAGCCACATAGCAGTTGGCTAATTAGGAAGGATGGATTGGAAAATTCTTGTGTTTGATATTTTGTGTTTTAGTGGGTTGGATGACTTTGAACAAACAAAATCCTTTGTTATCTTTTGTTGTGCTGCCATGAGCTAGTTAATGATTTGAATGGCAAATCTTAGAAGCCTAAAGCATCATATACACTTATTAAACAATAAGTGCAAGCTATATGTGAGTGGGCTAAATAATTAAAATTGTCTGATGATTATTCTTCATACATATCTTGGTGTGTAAATGAGAAAGACTGCAAATTTTATGGAATGAAGAGTCATGATTGTCAATGTGTTCATGCAAAGATTGTTTCCAATTGCTTTTCGTGATTTGTTGCCTAAACTAGTCTGGGAAGCGATATCAGAACTTAGTGTCAACTTTGGAGACATATGCTTAACTGTGTTGCGTGTGGATCATATTTAATAATTGGAGAAAAATATTGTTGAAATTATATGCAAACTTGAAAAAAAATTCCCTTAGCATTCTTTGACTGCATGGAACACTTATCTATCCATCGGGCATATGAAGCTAAGGTTAGTGGACCCATGAAATATCAGTGGATGTATCCATTTGAGAGGTAATATGTGTTTAATTATAAAAAAATAAATTTAATTATTTTAAAGATGTTTTAACATTAATTATATGTTGGAGGTTCCTTCATTAATTAAAGAGAAAAATAAAAAATTGAGCTCAAGTTTAAGGATCTGTTGTAGATGCATATATCATTAAGGAAGTTTCTACATTTTGTTCATTGTAGTTTGAGCCCAGTGTAGAAAAAAGATTGTATCGAGTTCCACGTAATGATGATGGTGGGGAGGTGGAACTTGAGGGACGTCTTTCCATTTTCACACACTTGAGAAGAGTATTTGATCCTCAACAACCTGTTCGCATGTATGATGAGAATAAGCTAAAAGCTTCTCATAGATATGTTTTGTTAATTGTGATGAGATCATCCTATTTGTGAAGGGAGTATTTTTCATAAAAAGATTTAAAATATATTTTTTCTTAAAAATGATATTGGAAGTTATTTTTCAAACAATTGTAGTTGATTTGATGAAGTAATGTTGAGAGAAAATCCAAGACTAATTGATGTGGAACTTGGTGTGCTATGTGATAGAAACTTTCCAAGTTGGCTGAGTTCTTATGTAAGAATCAATTTTTTCCTTTATAGGACTTGTGGTTAAATATTTATGAATTATGATGGTTAACATAATTTTAAACTGGTGATTAATGAGCATAATAATGTAAAAGAGTAGATACAGTTATTATCTAAAGGACCAAGTTGGTTGGTTAAATCTCAAAAAGGTTACTTCGTTAATGTGTTTAAGTTTTATACAATAGACTATGGGCATCATAAAGCAACAATGAATAGTGGTGATTGTGTGTAAAGAAACTCATGGAATGAAAATGAAGTGGATTATTATGTGTTTTTGGAGGACATCATCGAGTTAGAGTACTGTTGGAACAACAAATAATGTTGTTTTTTTTTTAAATGTCATTGGTACAATATCTCTAATAGAGACGTTAAAGCTCATCTGCATTTTGGCCTTGTGGAGAACAATCATATGAGAAAGTTGGACACAAATGATACATTTATATTAGCTAATCAAGCTCAACAAGTGTATTACACAAGCTTCTTGTCTCCAAGCAGAGATAAATGTGATTGGATGGTAATGTGCAAAATCAAAGATAGAAGTAGGACAAATATCCCATAAAAGGATGAAAATGGTGAAGAAATTATTGAAAGTCCTTTTCAAGAAAACCAAATGTTGGTTCCAAATGAAATACCTCTCATTGTTGTTCTTGATTAGTACTATCTTTTGGTAGATCTTGGTAATGAATATCTAGAAGTCGATCTAGAGAAGTTTTGACATGAAAAAATTCATGTAGGGGGAGGAGGAGGAGGAGAAAGAAGAAGAAGAAGAAGAAGAAGAAGAAGAAGAAGAAGGTGACGACGACGATGATGAATACAAAGGTTAAAATTTATCCACAATTTACTAAAACTTGAAACCTAAATATGTATGCATTAATTATTAATTTGTTATGTTACATGTGTTTGTTTTTTTATGTTGTCATTTGAAAGATATAGAATGTGAAAAATTTTAAATGATTTTTCCTTTTTAATTGTTTTCATTTTAATTATAATCTCTATTTATTTATGTTTTATTATCATATGTGTATATATATTTTTTTCATGCAGGATGGCAACTAGAGGAAAGGGAGGAAGGGGATCTAGGGGTAGGGGATAGGAGCATGGTATACAAGATTGGGTCCAAGATGCCAATTAATTCTCAATAAGGTGAAGAGAGTGACTTAGAGAATTTATACATACAAACACTGATAGGACATTTATATGAGGAAGGATTAAATAATAGTAATGAATATCTAGCATTTATAAAACCTAATTTGATCAATCGAGAGCTGAGCCAAGAGCCAAGCCAGGAGCTGAGCCGAGAGCCTTCTTATTGTAGATCTCCTAACCTGGGGAGTCATGCCCCTAATGATCCTCATGAGTGACCATGGATAGAACCAGAACAAAATAGGTAAAGTTGACAAAAATTTTTGTCCATCTCTTGCTTTTGTATAACCTTAATAATTAAAATATTACTTGTATTTGGCTTATTTTGTATTAATTCTTATGTTGAAATTGCATGTTCTATATTGCAAGTTAACAAAAAGAAAAAAAAAAGAGTAGCTTGAACATATATGAAATTATTATTTATGTTTGTAAATGTAGTCCATATATCGTATGTGTGAGATATTATACCCATTGAATCTCAAGAATATAACTTTTGCATTAACTAAGTTTAATATCATTTATGTGACTAGAAAAATCACACATATCTTGAAAGGTTATTTTGGCCCATGGCACACTTCAAAAAAGGTTCCTACACATGTGTAGGACATGTTTGG
Organism: Thlaspi arvense; assembly: GCA_911865555.2. Taxonomy (NCBI): domain Eukaryota; kingdom Viridiplantae; phylum Streptophyta; class Magnoliopsida; order Brassicales; family Brassicaceae; genus Thlaspi; species Thlaspi arvense. The sequence continues at coordinate 10,604 of CAJVSB020000911.1, read as the reverse complement.
CAAACTTAAGGTAACTAGTTACTTTTTAACAAATTTGTAGTGCTTGGTATATGCAATGATCAATTGATTAAATGATCCTAATTATCACTATTATTGATTTATTACTTGCTTGAAATGTAATAGAAGTATTTTCAATTATGCCTTAGCATGAGCATGATATTAAAAAGTCATAGTTATATGTATCTGTAAAAAATATGATCAATATGTTAAATGATAGTCGTGAAGCTATTATGAAAGCTGCTAATGATTGAAATGATCTCTTAAAAACAAAAGACAGTGCTCCTACATGGTGGAATCCTGATAATTGAAATAAATTGGTTGACGAGGTTTTTGTAATAGATCATTGGAAAGAGAGAGAAAACAAAAAGAGAATCTGCTAGGAAAAATAAAGTGATTGAGAAATATGGATCTATTACAAAATATACAAGTGGTTCCGTTCCATTTAAAGAGCATGATAAGGGGATGATAATTTTATTTCTTATTTGTTATTCTATAATGAATTCTTTAATTTAAATTATGAATTTATAAAATTATTTAATCAAATGATTTTACTTTTTGTGTAGAAAGGAGCAATGGGGTTCTGATAATATATTTGAAGTTGATATTTTTGATCGTACCCACAAAAAGGACAAAGGAAAAGATGAATATACTGACTACAAGTTAAAGAGAGTTTAGGTAAGTAAATTATTAATTTCAATTTACCTGTTATTAATATATGATTATTAAATAAATTATTTCTAATTCAATATAACTATTTTACTTGTATAAATAGTATGAATAGGAGAATGTTCAGTCACAAAGATATGACAGTGATGAGTCTACTCCCCGACCTAGATTTGAAATTACTTATTAGATAATGGTAGCTGGTGGCACATTTAAGGGTTATGTGTATGGAATTGGATACAACAAGTTTGCTAATGGAGTATTAGGTACATCACAATCATATTTTGCTTTATATCCCAATGATACATCTCCATTAACTTCACAATCTGTCTCTAGTATTAAGGAACTTAAGAAAAAAAAAAGCATCATTTATTGAGGAAACAAAAAGAAGGAAGGTGATTTTTTATGAGGCTTCAACAATTTTATTGCAATAATAACAACAAACGCCATCAATACCATTTATCCTCCAAGATGTTATTCAAAAAATGAACCAAGATGTCGGTCCAAGTTCATCTACACATGATCCTTATCAATCTACTAATAGTCACTCGAAATAGGATTGTTTATTTACTTTTTTATTTTAATTTTTCTAGAACATTGTCATATTAGGTGTAGTTGGTTGTATAGTTAAATTTGTAAACATGTATATTGGAGTTCAAGACTTTAAAATTTGGTTGGACTTTATATATATTTTATGATTATGTTATATTTTCTATTGACAAATTTATTAAATTAGGAAATTTTAATGAATGATTAGCAAATTGTATTATTTTCATTGCATTAAGCATTATGAAAATGAAAAAACAAGTTTCCATTAGAAATAGGCATTAGAGACCAGAAAAAAAATTACCAACAAAAGATCTCTTGCATATTTTTTAACCAAAAACAAAATTAGTGATGGAATTTAGCAACAAAATTTTCATAATTAATTTAGCAACGAAATTTCTATTGGTAATTTAGCAATGAAATTTAGTAACAAAATTTTTGTTGGTAATTCCATGACGCAGTTTAGCAACGGAATTTTTATCGGTGATTTAGCCATAGATTTTACCAACATATTCCAATTGGTAATTTAATAACAGAATTTAGCAACAGATGTTCTGTCAATAATTTAATAACAGATTTAGTGACAGAAAATTTGTTGATAATTTAGCGATAGATTTTAGTGACATAAATTCCATCCGTGCTTTGTTGATGAAATAGTGGAAAAATTTTTAGCGACAATTTCTTCAGTGGAAAAAATTTGGTTTGTAAGTAATATTTCACAAACAAAAAATTTTTGCTGGTTAAAAAATTTAGCGATGGAAATTCATTGCAATTTTTAGTGACGACATTGGTAAACGTTTTCGTTGGTTAATTTTTATCACTAATTGTTCAGCTAGTAATTTCTGTTGCTAAATTAGCAACGACCATTTTACCGACGAATTGTTTTCCATCACTAAATGCATTTAGCAATGGGTTTTATTAATTAGTGACGGAAATTTTTTGTTATTGAAGGGTTATTTTCTTGTAGTGCATATTGAGAAATCAGAAAATTTACAAACTAATATGATTGATAGAATAGAGTTAAGAGACTTAAATAGAAAAGAATATCATTTTGTTGTCAGATTATATTTTCTTATTAGATTTCAGATTTTTCTTATCAAATTTTAGATTATCTATTAGATTCGGATATAATTTATTATATATAAATCCTATAGGATTTCAGATCAAACTTGAATTTATCAAATTTGATCTAAATCTAACTCGTTAATATCCCTAATTTTATTATGTTATTACTGAAATAAAATTGCTTCAGAGTACTTTGATTTTACTAGTATTTATACTATATATAAAAATTAAGCAACATTTAAAATATTGGTTGATTGATTTTATCTCTATTATAATATTTTTAAAACAATTTTATCCTTATTTTATGTTATAATAGTAATTTTATTTCATTGTAATTTTTTTGAGATGTTCCTTGGATGATTTCACTCTCTTAACAATATTGTTTGAATAATTTTGCCTCCATTTCATTATATAATAAAAATTCTACCTCTTTTTTATTTTTTTAAAACATGAATTGGATGATTTGCATTCATTACAATGCTGTTTGTATAATTTTCCCCTCAATCATAATTTTTTAAAATAAATTTGCATGTATCTTATTTTGTGATAATTATATTCTTTTTATTTTTTACTAATTTAAAAATTAAATAAATTATTAAACTTAATTAAGTTTGCAACTGAAACTATTTTAAACCATTTGGAGGAAAGAGATTTTTTTATTTTTAATTTTTAGTCAAAATTTTAGAAAATTTCACGGACTTATTTCATCAGAAATATTCATGCAAGTTTACTAATGTTGAATATGCAGGAAGTTTCACTCTATTGCAAATCCTTCTCATTTAAATTCTTAATATTTTGAAAATAATCTTTCATTTTTTTGTATATATAACAATTTACCACTAATTTTCGTGATTATTACAACCATATAAATCTTTTATATTTCATACTTTTTCTTCTTCTTTTTTTTTTAACTTAAACAAAAATTTCTTTAACAATGTTTTAATGATTTTATAATTAATAATTTATACATACATATTCAAACTTTTACTACATAGTCATATGGTACACGTGCACAGCTACTAATTATATTACAAAATCTAGTATTACATTTTCAAGTGGGAAATCTCAATGTTGGTCTTTCAAATTTAAACTAATTGTCACATTAATACCTTAAATTAAAAATCTAGTAGTTTATTCCTCAAGTTTAATATAAGTTTTGGTATATTATTTCACGCTAATGTCTGGCCATTTTTGACTATTTTTCTATCACGTAGGTCTCATATGAAAAGGTTGTACGAAAAAATTTGTCATTAAAAAAATTAAGTTAAAGATCAATGAAAAATAGAGTTCTTCCTTCTGATATGCACCTTATTCTGACTTACTTCCGCTGATTTTTTGTTTAAATGAAAGCACTTTACTAACATAAAAGACGAAATTCTTGTTATGACTATTGTTGTGACATTTTAACCAAGTTTGGCTCATCTAGCTATGGCATGTGTATTATTACTTGAGTTGCATACATTGGAGTGATTTCTTGCATCTCAAGAGCAATTCAAACTTCAAAGAAATTATTTTTGATTTTGTTGTCCACCACCCTAGATGGGATCTAAGAAGGATGTGGAGACATTAAGGCATGAGTTTGAGGTAGTAAAGAAAATTGAAATAGAAAATGATGGATTAGAAGAGAAACCTGGAAATTTTGGAAATAATAACAATAGAAATAATTATAAAACTTGTCTAAATAAAATTAGAAATAAATAAATAAAATTAATTAATTACTAAGTTAACTTAATCTAGACCCTAAGTCTAGGAGGATAAGAAGGGCATTAGAATGGTTGCATAGGGTTGGTGATGGGAATAGAAACTCAAAAGGATATAAAAGGGGAGCTAAAAGACCAAGGAGGGGTAACATGGTGTTTTCACAAGGTAATTAAAAATTTAAACTAATCTCTAAATTAGGCCCCTAATTAGGAGGACAAGGAGGGGATTCATGAATTTTTTTAAGGATTATATAGTAAATTAGGGTGCAAGGAACATGGAAGGAATCAAATTTTATAATACTGGGCAAAAAGGAAATTTTAACGGGGTGTTTGGTCAGTTCATGGAACCAACTTATAGGGGTATAAATACCCCCTTGAATATCTGGATTTGGGGCGTAAAGGAGAGAAGAAAAGAGACAAAGAAGTGGAGGAAAAATGAGAAAAGATAGGAGGTATCGGGACATTCCAGGGAAAGGTAAGTAAAAAATTTAACTAAATCCTTTAGTTTCTCAAGTGATTGTTGAATTCATGTTTAACTGGGGCAGTCATTGAATTATCTTCATCTTAAATTAATTAAGTTATGTTTTCTTTTGGGAAAGGGGAATGTTTATGTGGAGGAGAAAAGGGTTTAGAATGGGTGTTATGGGTTTAAAATTTTTGGGTTGTTATCCAATAGTTACACAAGTTTCTTCAACTATCTTTGGTTAAAGCCATGCATGGTATAAGAGGTCATCTTTTTGCTCATTCAAACATGGTACCAAAGCTGAAGCTATTGGAGATCTTTACGAACCCCACGATTGTCTGGCTAGATTTTACATTAAATGCATTTAGTCATAAAGAGGGGTGACTCTTTTACATATTTATACCTACATGGGTAATTGGAAAGAAAATGGGGATTGAAGGGAATATAATTAGGAAAGGGACAAAGGGAATTAGAAAATGTGGCGGTAGTAGTGGTGGTGGTGATGGTGATGACGACGACGACGATAATAATAATAGAATTGATTAAGTGATTTATTGAAAATTTCAGATTTTGCATTAATTAGGTGTTTAGTTATTACAGCTTTCTTAGGTTGCAATTTGGGTATTTTTTTAAAGAGATTTAGTGGGTGTCTTGTTAGTACAAGACGGACATAGATTAAAGCTAAGTGGTAGCTCTAATTAAGAAAGCTTTGGCTCTAATTAAGTTTTAGCTCTAATTAAGTTTCATATTTTTTACATATAGGAGCAGGTAGAGATCGTGAGCATGACTTGAGCTGTTGAGTCTAGTATAGTCCTAGTAGATCACATACATAAGGAGAAAAGGAGATAGACATGAATTATCTTGCCACGCAATTTCAGGGATCTTACGGTAGACTACATGTCAGGTAAGTGATTTTCCACCTAAACTTAGTATTTTGAAAAGCAATTACTATTCCAAATTAATGAATAAATTTACTGTGTTTTTGTTATGCCTTTTAAAATGGAAACAAGAATAGTGATTATTTTCTGCACATAATTGTTTTATTGAGATATATGCCATGTTTGTTTTCTTAAAATGGTACCATTCACCTGGATAATTTATTAGAAAAATCACTGGGACCGATTTGGACTCGTGGTAGTCCTGCATAACATTGTCTTGGTAAAGGGGACCAAAGCACTACTAGGCCATGTGTGTTCGTTCATAAGAGTGGTGCACCTATGGTACGAGTCTCATGACTAGTAGCACCAAACAGATTTTGATATACTTATGATGTGATATGGATGATTATTTAGAGATTATGTTTTGGTTTATGTGCACGTTTGACCCAGAGTTATAGACAAATGGAGCCACTATTGTTTTGTTTCCTTCCATAGCTTCTTTACATGTTTTTAGCTATGACTGGATTTGCAGACTCAACGGGTGACATGGTATGGTTTTCTGCGATGTTTACATAAAGACTAGTTGCATTGTTGTGATATGACATAGATGTTGTTACAGATAAATGTCATCAAAACAATTAAAAATTAGCTTGGATTACTCAAAAATCAAACAACATATCAAAAACAATAAGGTTAACATGTGTAGAAATTGATTTTCTTTATTTGCCAACTCATGTAATTATTTTCCATATCAAAACAAGTAGAATGGTTTATAGGAATATGGTAATACAAGTTAAAGGTTGATTCCAGAACACAACACCAAAAATTAAAAGAGTTGGATGCTTTTGATTATCAATTGGATGCTTTTTATTATCTACTCTTAGAAATACATGCATTCAACAATTAGTAACTTGTATGACCTATTTTCATAACATTTTCAGAAATAGATATGTTTCAACTTTATGAAATATACAATTGCAAGTTGAAATATTGTCCCTCTCTCTACAGTATTATAGTAGTAGGAAAATGATAAAATAACAATTTTTTTCTCAAAAAAATATGAGCCTATTAATGCAGAAAAGTCCAACAGTCTAATAGAAAAGGATATTACTATATTAGGATTTCAGTCCAGTAGAAAAATATTACGCTAGAATTTTCCTACTTTTAAATCATAATTGATTCCTAGTACAAAATTTTTCTATCTGAGATATAGATGCCATAAATATATTAATGAACAAATGTACTTACAGGATAGAATGTAAATGTGCTCAAAGTCAAAAAAATAATTGTGCTAGTGTTTTTTCGTCAAGTGGCTTAGCTTTTAATAAAACATAAATGTATGTTATTGTGAGAGATTTGGGTTTTAAGGGAACATGAATGTCAAATTATCAGAAGTTGGGAAAGTGTGAAATCCTAAGAATGAAAATGAGAAATTTCTAGCATGAGAGGAAACATGGCCATTGATTTACTGCTAGGAATAAATATAAGGTACAAAAACTTTAGGTGTTTTGTAAGAGAGCTTAGCAGGTCATACTAAGAATTGTGATTGTCTTGTTTAAAGAAAGTTCTAGAATATAAAGTAAAGTTTTTATGCAGATGAGTTACTTTGGAAAATTTTTGGACAAGAAAGTTTGAAGTTTGGGCTAGTTCTCAAAAGTTGGAGGATGCAGGGGTAGAATTATTTACTGCAAGATAACAATGTTCTAGGAATGACTTAAAATCAACTGGTTTTGCTAGTGATCTTAACAAGAAGAGAATAAGATAACATGCACACACATTTGTATTTGTGCATGTGTATTACTATAATTATTATAAGTTTTGATCTCGGGAAGAGAGAGAGAGAGAGAGAGAGGAAAACCACCCATTAGTAAGAAATTAATTCCAAATATTAAATGCAATTATGTCCCTAAAACACAAGGACATTTTCTTGTATGCTTCTTGTAGGGTACCAAGGCCAAGGCTTTGTTTTTAAATGGCATATACTCTTTATGTAAATTGGCATAGTTGCCACTATAGTTTTCTAGTTTTATAAGGCTTCTAACATGAATTGAAAAGACTTGGCATGCCATGCACCTAAGCAAGTTGTGCAAGGGCTTTTGACAAGACTGGGGTTTGGTTGCCAATGAAGAAAGGGTGAGGTAGGGAGGGAAACATGAATTGAAAAGAAAGGAAATTTGAAACATGAATTGAAAAGAAAGGAAAATTGAAACATGAATTGAAAAATGGGGAAATTTTAGTGAAATCAAGTCTTTTGTAGTACTTCAAAAACTAGATTTTAGGATGAAAGCTAGTTCACATTTGTAGCTAGTGAATAAAATCATAATGACATATTCTCCCCCAATTAGTGAGAATCTAAACAATACAGATCTCTAAATAAATAAGAGAACAAAATTTAGATAAATCAACTATTAAATCTAAAGTATTATCATTTTTTGTTTTTTGTTCTCCATAGCTGAGGTACTTATCTAATGGGATGAAAACCTCTAGTTGTATTCTTGCACACTATTTTATTTCTCTTCCTAACCAGAATCAACCATTTTTTCTAAGAAAACAAGTATGGTTTCAGAACATAATTATTGAATTTTTTAGTTCCCAAAATAGTACTTGAATTTCAAAGTCATGTTTTTAGAACATAAGTGCAAAATTCTCATTCCATGATATAAATTGCAGAATTGCAAATTATTATAGAATTACAGAATTTTCATAATTGCAAAATTGCAGAATTTCAAATTTTCGTTTTCATTGCAAAATTGCAGAATAGCAAGATACTTAAGTGTAAAATTTTCAGAACTAGTAACTTACCCACACTTTTTTTTGATTTTCCACAAATCTATTTTTGATCTTTTGTCTTATGAGTCTCCAAGCACAATTCAGATTCAACTATATCTTTCCTATTTCTAGCTTCTACAAGTGTATAAGACAATATAAGAACTCAAAAACATAGCTAAATTGAATTAAAATATTTAATACTCTCATATATATAAACACTTATATGTCTTTTTTTTTTATTCAGCAAATGCAACTGATCTTCCATTATTTAAGGATGGTCTTTCTCCATTAGAACTTGACTTCTATTCCTTGAGTTGATGTTTGAAATGTTACTAAATAATTTCATATCTCAATACTTCAACAAACCATACCAATGAACTTCACTAATCCACTTAGAAATTTTCTTTTTCTCTCTAAAAAGCTTTTTTTGCCTTGTCAAAGTGATCACCCAATCTTTCTCTACCCACGTGATCAAACGTAGCTTGTATGAAATGTCTATCCTCAGGATTAAAAAGTATAATTTCTCTACAATTAGCATACAAGCATGACTTACTTAGTGTATAAAGGTAAAATGTACAATTTAATTAAGAATAATAACAAAGTATATTATAATAAACCCTTTAAACTTGTAAATCATTAAACCATTGGACCTTAACATGATCTGGAACTTGGCTCCAAGAAGCCCATGAGTCATAAAAGGACTTTTTGGAAGCTTGGTCATATCCTAAACAACATCATGTGGGTAAAACCTGTGTAACAAAATAATAAGGAATTTTATTTGCTTAATATTAATGTCAAAATCATTTAAAAATCAAGCTTTCTTATACTTACATATCACCATTTACTATCAAGTGACTTATGCCATGAGAGTTGTATATCTGAGAATCAGCAAGGGGCTGATTAGAACCAGCCACTTGTGATGAAGGCATTGGTTGGTGAGATCCAATTTCTTCAATACTAAGAGTTGCTTGTTGAGAGCTATCCATATGAGAAATTACTATTGGCCGATTTAAATGATTTTGTTGAGTTGAAGGTAAAGGTAAAGGTGAAGGTGAAGGTGAAGGTGGTGAAGGTTGAGTAATACCCACTTGAGAAGTGATATATGGCTGTTTGGAGCATCTTCCACATTGGCTAGTGATGCCCTCTCGACAGTTCAAGAACGCTTGAGGCCTTTACCTCTTACCATAATTACTTATCAAAATCCGGAAATAAGAATAAAAATAGAAACTTTAAGTGAACGAAGAGCACAATAAATTTCATCACACAAATTATTGAACACATAAGACCAAATTTTAGCAACTCCACTAAACTCTAAAACTAACCACACATTAACAATATAGAAACTAACCAGAAAAAAATCTTATTCTTCCTCATCATCATCATCTTCACTATCATTGTACTCAACATTTTCAACACTTTCTTCCTCTTTTTCATCTTCAGATGACTCAAAGTTAGATTCTTCTATTACTTCATAGTTTTCATGTCTAAGAACCTCATCCCTATCATTTGCAGCAAGTTCTTCCTCTATGTCATGCTCTTCTATTTCACCATTTTCATGATATAAACATTCAAGTTCATCATTCATAATTGGGATTGATTGGGGAAATCTCATCCTCTTGGTAAGCCATATTTGGAGAGTGAATTTTGCTTCCAGATTTTATTTTACACACAGCCCACCAATCAACTTAGTCTTTTCTTTTATAAGGATATTTAGAAAAGTATAATTGCTGTGATTGCTTGGCCAAAACAAAAGGTTCATATCCCACAAATTTTTCTTATGATTGATATGCACTAGACCATATCGATTATGCACCTTCCATCCTTGATCTTTGGTTGCATCAAACCATTCACACTTGAATAGCACAAGAGTTGTTTTTTTTTTTTTTTTTTTTGTTGGATTAGGATATTCTAATTGGATAATATCAACTAAAATTCCATATTAATCACTTTCATACTCACTCCAACATTTTCCTTTAGTGTACAACCACTATTTAGGTTGATTTATTTGTCCCATGAGCATTATGTGTGAAACTATAACTATTTGTAAATTACTGAGGCCATGTGAACACCTTTCTATGAGGGCCAGAAGCTAAACCTTTAGCCATTTATCAATTATGTTGTTTGCTGGATCATAAACCTATTAATATAACAACCAACCAAACAAAAGTTGAATAGCATAGTAACAATAACAAAGTTTTGTTGGGTTACATGATACTCACATTGCTTTGAAATAATTGAAAAATCTATTATTTGTCTGTATCTCAATCTGTTCAGGTGTTATGTTTTGTGAATTGTTTTTCAATTTAGCTTCAAAGATCTACACAAAAATAAAATTTTACTTAAATTTGGCCATTGGAAATATGTATTTGCATATAAAGATATTTAAAATGATTAACTTACTCGACAAATGGCTGTGCCTCATTACAATTTAATAGGATATAAACGTGCTGCATCCAACTTGTATTGGTCAAATACCATTCTTTCATCTCCTAGACGGCTATCCTGGGTGTACAAAGATTG
>CAJVSB020000910.1:0-117401 GCA_911865555.2 Thlaspi arvense | reverse complement strand
CACCTAAATTGCTTGAATAAAGGAATGAATGCACTCGTTAGATTAATATTAAATATAAAATAGTTTTTTATAAATTGAGCTACTAATAAATTTAGATATGTTACAAAATAAAAATAAATAATTAAACTAATATTAAATAAAAAAAAAGCATTTGAGAAATGAGTAGACTTTCCACAAACCATAACTTGGAAGTTGGATGATGAAACCACTCCTTCAATGCTGAACACCTTTATATGTCAATGAAGTGATTGGAGTCACTGGCCAATAAGAAAATGTTGCTCCATCACGTGACCGGGACACTTTTTTAACCAACTTTATTCTTTCACCACATTATTTATTTGTTTTATTATAAAAAAATTATTACCACATAAACTTTTAAAATTATATATTTAAATTAAAATTAAAATTTATATTAAATAAATTAAAATAAGTAAATTTTTTATAATTTTTTTCATTTTAATACTTCTAATAACTATCATCTATACTTTTTGTATTAAAATATTTTTGTTATTACATGTCAAAACAATTATTTTAATATATTTTTAAAAATTTTAATCATAAAAAATAATTTAATTTTTTTCTTATATTTCATGTTTACCCATTCCAAAACCTTGAAATTTTGTATTTTCAATGTAAACCCAACTTTTTTTTCAATAATTATAATTTTTTTATTGAACCAAACAACACCTAAAACTTGTTTTCAAGAATCAATATGTTTTACTAACGATTTTTAAATAAGGACATTTAATGAATTTCTAATACATATTAGTCACTTAAATATGAAAGTGATGATTGAAAAGGATCATGATTTTTAAGAGCAAGTCAAACTAGATATTTTATTGAGTAAATGTTCAATATGATTAATAATAAATATTTTCTATTACAACAATTCTAAGACTACGATTAACTTAATGTTTAAATAAATTCACTACTTAATTGTTTTAATATTATATACATTATTCAATTATTTCAATTTTTAAAATGTAGTACTTAATGGTTTCAACATTATTAACACGTCACTAACATGTCATCATCCATAACTAGTGTACACTTTAACTATTTAATGATAAATATCGCCATAAATAAAAAATTTATAAGATTTTAAAATTATGATTCCATTCTTAATTTTTCATTTCACTGTAGCTTAGGCATCTATCGTACAAAAGAGTAAATTAAATAACAGTTTTTTGGGGGAAATTTGTGAGCATGAATTTTTTTAAATTGCATTTTAAAAAGAACTCTATGAATAAAGGGGGAAAATAATAGTTTAGTTGATCCTAGGTGCTTCCCCAATAGGGAAGCACCCTTGGAGCATGACGTGTCATTTTTTAATTCTTTTTATTGTTTTTTGAGAAGTTTCTTCATCCAATAACAAGGTGAAACGTGGCTTTGACTTTACTCTCCTTCCCTTTTTTGTCTCACGCACTAGCAATATCAAGAGTAGATTTTGAAATTTCAGTTCACTTTTGAAGAAAAATTTTCCCTCCCTAACCGTCTTTCTCTCTCATCTCGAACAAACCACCCAGCTCGCATCTCTCCACCTTCTTTAACATTAATTTCAAAATTTTCCCTCTCCACGATCTCTCTCTCATGTAGAACTAAACTAGCTCGCCACCACGTAAATGTTCCCGCAGCCACCAGCGACCCCACCACACACCCCTCCTATCATCTGCCTCTATGGCCCTGCAATCGTCACTGAGAACCTAGTTTCTGAAGAAGCCAAACTTCTGATGCCAGAGACGTCTGTAGACAAAATCGTGGCCAACAGCAAGAGCATCTCGAAACAACCATGAAAAAGTCACCCACAGTTCTAGGCCACACTACAAGCTCCCGAGGGAGACGCCGGCAATGGCTTCGGATGCACCGATAACACAGGCTGATATTGTGGCATCGTGAGAAGTGGGAGGCAGTGTCAACAATGTCAACGCTGATGAAGATAACAAGTGGTTTGGGTTTGTTTTTGGAGCCTACTGGGCGCCGCGGGGACAGCGACTGACAACCTTAAAGGTCGCACCGTCATTGTTGGGCGGGTAGACCTTCTTGGCGGCCGAGGTGGTGGGGTGGGGTGGGGTGGGGTGGGGTGGGTGTGGAAGGGATGTTGTTGAAGCTTTGCGAACATGGTCGGCGATCTTTTGTCGTCTACATATCCGCCTTTCATCATCTTCTCTCTCTCTCTGTATGTATGTATATATTGTGTATATCATCTACGAGATTGTATGGGTAAGGAGAAGATAAAGAATAGCATAGGGCAGAGACGAGTGAGAATAATAAAAAACACAAATGGTCGATATAATAAAAAACATGTTAAACTCAATAGATTTGACTTCTATACAATCACTGTTGTGAACTTTAACATCTAAAGCGCTATATCTTTAGCATAGGATAGTCACTAAGCTAACGACAACCACAGGTATTTTGAAACATTAAGCACTAAGTCTGTAGCATAACTTTCCATTGGGACTGCCTAATTTGCAGAGGCCTGAATGGCTTGCTATTTTGACCTTTAGTGAATGGCGCCGATGGAGCTAGCAACCCAACATCAAACTATGTAGACACATATATACATACACACCACCACACCCACCACCTCGATTGCCAAGAGGTCCAACCGCCCAACAATGACGGCGTAACCATTAAGGTTGTCGGTTGTTGTCCCCGCGACTGCCCAGCAGGCTCCAAAAACTAACCCAAACCATCTATTATCTCCGTCGGTGTCAACATTGTTGCCGTCATCTCCTGCTTCTTATGGTGCCGCAATGTTAACCTGTGTCATTAGCGCATCAGGAGCCATCGCCAGCATCTCCCGCCAGCAGTGCTTGCGGTGCCACCAGGAACCATGGTGACTTTTTCACGACCGCTTCGAGATGCTCTTGCTGTTGCCCATGATTTTGTCTACAAAGATGTCTCTGCACTAGAAGTTTTGGCTTCTTTGGAGATTGGTTCTCAATGACGATTGCAGAGCCGCAAGGCAGATGAGAAGAAGGTGGTGGGGGGGCCACTGGTGGCTGTGGGGAACATTTACGTGGTGGTGAGCTGGTTTAGGTTGACATGAGAGAGAGATAGTGAGAGAGGGAAAATTTTAAAATTACATGTTAAAGAAGGTGGAAAGATGCGAGCTAGGTTTGTTCAGGATGAGAGAGAGAGATGGCCAGGGAGGGAAAATTTTTTCGCAAAGGTGAATTGGAATTTCAAAATCTACTCTTTGTACTGCTGGCACGTGAGAGGGAAAAGGGAGGGGAGAGTAAAGTCAAAGCCACGTTTCACCTTGCTATTGGATGGAGAAACTCCTCAAAAAAAATAAAAAGAATAAGAAAAATGACACATGTCAAGCTCCGAGATCAACTAAACCGAAAATAATCAACGGAATCCTAGAAAAGGACAAATGCTGAACACCTTTATTGAAACTTGAATAATAAAACACAAGCCTGAGATGACACGCATGGTGAAATTTGAATTATAAAACAATATAAAATGTTATTTAACAACCAAAGAAAATGTGTTGTAAAGTTACCTGAAAAATACTAATATAACCCAGCAAAGGTGAGGGTTGGAGTCAACACGCGAGGATAAGATGGTCCATTTATCTTGTACTAAAAAGGCAATAAGTCTATTCACTTGCAGTTCTCATCCATCCGGATCTGCGGCTTCCCTTCTCATCTGCAAGTTGGGAAATAGAGTGAAATAGAGTGTATACGCAACTTTTCATATCCTCGTTTGTGTGTAGATCTGTTTGTGGATCTGCAACTTCTCATCTACAGTTCTCATTTGTCTGTGTGTGAATCTGTCTTCTCCAACTATCTCCTCTATTTCTTCTTCCGATCTAGACACGGAGGTTATCAATGCCCAAATCTATAGCTTTTTTTAATTAAAATTCTTAGTTTGTGCTTATATATGTTTTTGTTTTTAATATGTGCCTGGATTCCATGTGTGTTTTTTTTTTTTTTTAATTCTTAGTTTGTGCTTATATATGTTTTTTTTTTAAGACGGTCTCTCTTCTCTTTGAAAACCTAGCTCTTACTTAGTAGTAAGCAAATATGAGCTTCATTGTGGGTAACTAACAGGCCAAATAAAACAAAGGGCCCTCTCACTATCTCATTTGAAAGGCTGAAGCACTTGTTCATCTCTATTTTCGGTAATTTCTTGTCTTATTTTCATTTGGATTTTTGCTTTTCGAGTACCGTTAATCTGCAAACAAAAATTCGAGTACTGATTGGCCAAGACAACCCACACTTGTAATTTAAAATTAATTAGTTTCCAATTTGTAATTTAAAGATTTTTAACAAAAATAGAATACAGAAAGAAAAGAAAAATAGTTTTTTGTATCTTGGGGAAGCAAATAGGAGTAACTTCTCCAAAATGGCAACTTGGCGATGGTTGAGAAAAAGCTTCCAAAAGGCAAAAGTTTTTTTTAAGACAAAAACACCCCTGCACCAAGCATGCCATGTGGTG
Source organism: Thlaspi arvense (assembly GCA_911865555.2). NCBI lineage: Eukaryota > Viridiplantae > Streptophyta > Magnoliopsida > Brassicales > Brassicaceae > Thlaspi > Thlaspi arvense. Next base: position 112,952 of record CAJVSB020000910.1, on the reverse strand, counting down.
TGTCTAATATATAATTTTTCTTTTGGACATGCATGCCCTTTTTTATGATACCTATGCCTATATAATTGAATACTACTTTTAGATACACATATCATTTCTATCTAAGTAGATGTATTTTACTATGCATATCATCTCCATCTAAATAAATGTGTCTTGTTACATAGACACGTGTTTTTTGTATTAAATAATATTTATTTATATTAATTTTTATAAGAATAATATAACAGTAAACATGTGTATCATATAAATCAAGAAATAAAAGGAAAAAATAATGATTATAAATTTAGTATTTTTTGGGTACATTTTGAATAAGGTTTAAGCATGAATGATCAATTTCATTATTTGGTATTTATGTTATATTCGATCATTTTAAAATATGCTAGAAATATGTTATGTGGAATATGAACCTATTCCGCATAACATTTCAAATAGAGAGATTTAAGCTTGCAAGATTGTATTAATGTTGTGTACCTAGAAATTGGGGGATGTATTAAAATTTAGTGATTGATACTAACAAAACTAATCAGCTTCCATTATTGAGTGTTCTATCATGTAGTTTGTAAAACTTGAGATTATGTTCTTATACCCACATTTTTACGTCTAATTTCATTTCTTTGCTTTTATCTTTGATAATGTACATAATATGAACGTGATCTTTCCTTAAAATTCACAATTTACATTATGATGACTTGAGGGCCATTGGATCTAGCAATTTGTTAGGTCCAGACAACTAGCTGAAAATATGTATAAGTCCAAGGTGTTTAACTTTAATAGTTTTTAAGAAAAGAATGGATGCAGACCCCTTCATTTATGGTTCACTTGCAAACACCCCTTTCTAAAGTTGTTTACTTGTTCAATAAATAATTTACCCCTTGTGGCAATACTTATTTAATAAATACCCAAAGTTGTTTACTAACTTGCCCTTTGCATCCTTTTTTTCAGATTTGTATACTAGAACATTGGCTTTTTCTTAAGAATTGAACTCTTGAAATTTAAGGTGTAATAGTTATGTCAATTGATTGTAATTGGATGCGGCGTCGGTTTGATGAGACAGGATGCATTACTAATGAATTTCAGAAGGGAGTCGATGAATTCTTAGATTTTTCTTTCTAGTAGCCATGTGTTGTGAATTGTAATGAAACAAGATGCCTTTGCTCAAAGTGTTGCAATAAGAAATATTTGAATCGAAATCAGGTGCATTTTCACCTAAAAAAAATGGATTTGACCGTGGTTACACAGTGTGAATTGCACATGGTGAATTTTATAGTAACACCATTGGGCGGGCAGCACACGAACAATCTTCTGATAGTGGAAGATATCATGAGGAATCTTCAAGTTCTAGGCGTGAAGGATATGTTGGAATGAAGTCTATGGTATTGGATGTTGCCGGTCCTAATTTTGATTGGAGTTTTAGTAGAGATCAACATTCTGGGTATACTAAACAACAACCTAATTCGGCTGCGCAAAAGTTCTTTACATTATTGAAAGATGTAGATGAACCCACTATGGAAGGGTTGTAAGAAACATTCTAGACTATCAGCTGTATCTTAATTTTTGAATCTTAAGTCAGAGTTTAATGTGTCTCAAGCATTCTATGATAGCTTGATGTTAACAATTAAAAGCATGATGCTTGAAGATGAGAAGTTACCAAGCAACTTGTAGGAAACAAAAAAGATGATGGCCAAACTTGGTCTTGGTTATGAAAAGATTGATATCTGTGTAAACAATTGCATGCTGTGCTACAAAGAAAATAATCACAAGATTAAATGCACAATTTGTGGCCATGACAGATACAAGCCTAGAAGCTCAAATTCTAGGAAAGATGTCTCCTTTAAAGTGTTGCGTTACTTACCATTAATTCCGAGACTCCAAAGACTTTATATGTCAAATGAGACAGTTTAAAGAAATGACATGACATCATATAAACTAGTGTGCAGATGGAAGTATGGCCCACCCATCACATAGTCCAGCATGGAAGCACTTTAATGAGACTCACCCATTATTTTCATTTGAATCATGTAATATTCGTTTGGGATTGTGCACAGATGGATTATCTCCTTTTGGTAATAATGGTACTCCTTATTCATGCTGGCCTGTAATGATATTTGTATACAATCTTCCTCCAGGGTTGTGTATGAAAGAACCTTACATACACTTGAATATGGTAATTCCAGGTCCAAAAAGTCCTAGAAAGAATTTTGATGTGTTTTTACGACCTTTAATTGATGAGTTGAAAGTATTATAGAATGAAGGGGTTCAAACTTATGATGTATTTACATGACAAAACTTTTAAATAAAAGCGGCTCTTTTATAGACAATCAATGATTTTCTCGCCTATGGTATGGTTTCTGGTTGGAGTACTCATGGTTGATTATCTTGCCCTTACTGTATGGAGCGGACAAAGTCCTTTCGTCTTCAAAATGGACACAAGAACTCATGGTTTGATTGTCATCGTCAATTCTTGTATCGTCATCATCCATACAGAAGGCAAAAAGATATGTTTATAAAAGGTAGAATTGAAGAAGATTCTCTTCCTCAACACTTGTCATGTGAAGAAATATGGAGTCGTGTATCTTGTCTTCCTCACATGACAAATGACAAATTTGGTAACCCCAAAAGTTTGCCTGGATTTGGTGTAACTCGTAATTGGTTCAAAAGAAGTATATTTTGGGAATTACCTTATTGGAGGCCAAATCTTATTCGCCATAATTTAGATGTGATGCATATAGAGAAAAATGTATTTGAGAATATTTTCAATACATTATTAGATGTGAAAAGAAAAATCAAAAAATAATGGGAATGCTCGCAAGGATATGGTGTTGTATTGTAATCGTCATGAGTTGCATATATTTTGTGAGCAAAATGGCAAATCTTGGAAGCCTAAAGCATCATATACACTCAGTAAATAACAATACGAGCTGTATGTGAGTGGGCCAAACAATTAAAATTGCCAGGTGGTTGTTCTTCAAACATATCTCGATGTGTGAATGAGAAAGATTGCAAATTTTATGCAATGAAGAGTCATGACTGTCATGTGTTCATGCAAAGATTGATTTTAATTACTTTTTGTGATATGTTGCCTAAACTAGTTTGAGAAGCAATATCAGAACTTAGTGTCTTCTTTAGAGACATATGCTCAACTGTGTTGTGTGTGGATCATGTTCAACAATTAGACAAGAATATTGTTGAATTATATGCAAACTTGAAAAAATCTTCCATCCGGCATTTTTTGATTGCATGGAACATTTACCTATCCATTTGGCATATGAAGTTAAGGTTGGTGGACCTGTGCAATATTGATGGATGTATCCATTTGAGAGGTAATATGTATTCAATCATAAAAAAAAGTTAGTTTAATTATTTTAAAGATGTTTTAACATTAATTATATGTTGTAGGTTCCTTCATCGATTAAAGAGAAAAGTGAAAAATTGGGCTCGAGTTGAAGGATCTATTGTAGAGGCATATATCATTTAGGAGGTTTCTACATTTTGTTCATTGTATTTCGAGTCTAGTGCAAAAAAAAGATTGCATCGAGTTCCACATAATGATGATGGTGGAGAGGTAGAATCTATAGGACGTCTTTCCATTTTCACACATTCGAGTAGAGCATTTGGTCCTTAACATTCTGTTCGCATGTATGATGAGAATAAGTTAAAAGCTGCTCATAGATATGTTTTGCTAAATTGTGATGAGATCATCCTATTTGTGAAGTAAGTATCATGTATAGAAATATTTAAAAATATACATATTTTTTCTTAAAAATAATGTTAGAAATTCTTCTTCAAACACTTGCAGTCAATTTGATGAAATTATGTTGAGAGAAAATCTAAGACTAACTGATGAGGAACTTGACGTGCTATGTGATAGAAACTTTCCAAGTTGGCTACGTTCGTATGTAAGAATTAGTTTTTTCCCTTATGGTTAAATATTTATGAATTATGTTAGTTAACATAATTTTAAACAAGTGATGAATGAACATAATAATGTAGAAGAGCAGATAAAGTTATTATCTGAAGAACCGAGTCGCTGGGTTAAATCTCACAAAAGTTACTTCGCAAATGGGTTTAAGTTTCATATAGTAGACTATGGCCATCATAAAAACGACAATGAATAGTGGTGTTTGTGTGTTAGGAAGCTCATAGAATGAAAATGAAGTAGATTATTATAGGCTTTGGAGGACATCATTGAGGTGGAGTACTATGAAACAGCAAATAAGGTTGTTTTATTTAAATGTCATTGGTATGATATCTCTGATAGAGGGATTAAAGTTTATCCACGTTTTGGCCTTGTTGAGATCAACCATATAAGAAAGTTGAACACAAATGATCCATTTATATTAGCTAATCAAGCTCAACAAGTATACTACACAAGTTTCCCATCTCCAAGCAGAGATAGACGTGATTGGATGGTAGTATGCAAAATCAAAGCTAGAAGTAGAACAGATATCCCATTAAAAGATGAAGATAGTGAAGAAATTATTAATGATCCTTTTCAAGAAAATCATATGTTGGCACCACATGAAATATCTCTCACAATTGATCTTGATCAGTACTATCTTTTGGTAGATCCTGATAATGAATATCTAGAGGTTGATCTAGATGAGTCTCAATATGAATAAATTCATGTAAGGGAGGAGAAGGAGAAGGAGGATGAGGAGGGAGATGATGATGGTGATGACGACGACGACAACGAATACTAAGGTTAAAAGTTATCTACAATTTACTAAAATTTGAAATCTAAATATGTATACATGAGTTATTAATTTTTATGTTACAATGATGATGATGATGATGAATACTAAAGTTAAAAGTCATTTATAATTAATTGAAACTTGCAACTTAAGTATGTATGCATGAGTTATTAATTTGTTATGTTACATGTGTTTATTTTCTTATATTGTCATTTGAAAAGTGTAGACTATGAAATATTAGAGATGATTTTTTCTTTTTTACTTGTTTTTAATTTAATTATAATTTTTATTTGTTTATGTTTTATTATTTTATGTTTATATATATATATATATATATTTTATTTTTTTGTAGGATGGCAACAAGAGAAAAGGGAGGAAGAGGATTTAGAGGTATGGGATATGAATATGGGGTACAAGGTCATGGTTCAAGATGTCAATTAATTCTCAATGAGAGTCAAGAGAATGATTTAGAGAATTTATACATACAAACACTAATAGAGCATTTATCTGAGGAAGGATCAAATAACAATAATGAATATCCAGTATCTGTAGAACCTAATTTGATTAGCCGAGAGATGAGCCAAGATTTAAGTCGAGAGACAAGTCGAGAGCCTTCTTCTTGTAGACCCTCTAACTTGGGAGTCATGCCCCTAATGATCCTCATGAGCGACTATGGACACAACCAAAAGGAAATGGGTAAACTTGACAAAAATTTTTTTGTCTATATTTTGTTTTTATATCACCTTAATTAGTTAAAATGTTATTTGTATTTGTATTATTGTGTTGATTCTTCTATTAAAATTGCATCTTCTATGTTGCAAATTAACCCAAAAAAAAAGGAGAGTAGCTTTAACATGTATGAAATTATTAGTTATGCTTGTAAATGTAATTATGCTTGTGAGATGTTATATCTAGTGAAATTCAAGAATATAACTTTTGCATTGACCAGGTTTAATAATATTAATGTGAGTAGAAAGATCACACATATCTTGAAGATCATTTAGGCCCATGGCATACTTGGAAGAAAGTTTTTACACATGTTAAGGACAACATGTTTGGTAAACTTAAGGTAATTAGTTATTTTTCTACAATTTAGTAGTGTTTGATATATGCAATGATCAATTGATTGAACATTCCTAATTATTATTATTATTGATTTATTATTTATAGGAAATGTAATAGGAGTATTTTGAATGGTTGCCCGAATATGAGCATGGCATTAAAAAGTCTTGATTATATGTATCTACAAAAAAACATGATCAATATGTTTAATGATGCCCACAAAGCTACTAATAATTGGAATGATCCTTTAAAAATGAAAGGCAATGGCCCTAAATGGTTGAATCCCGATGATTGGAATAAATTGGTGGACGAGGTTTTTGTAACAGAAGATTGGAAGAAAAAAAGAGAACCTACTAGAAAAAATAGAATGACTGAGAAAAATGGATCTATCACAAAACATACTGGGGGTTCCATTCTTTTTAGAGAGCGTGGAAAAGAGGATGGTAATTTTATTTCTTGTTTGTTATTTTATAATGAATTTATTAATTTAAATTATGAACTTGTAAGGTTATTTACTTAAATGATTTTATTTTGAGTGTAGAAAAAAATAATGAGATTCTGATAATGTGTTTGAAGTTGATGTTTTTGATCATACCCACAAAAAAGATAAAGGAAAAGGTGAATATGTTGATTTTAAGTCAAAGAGAGTTTAGGTAAATGAATTATTAATTTCATTTTACTTATTATTAATATATGAGTAGCAAATATGTTATTTCTAATTTGGTGTATCTATTTTACTTGTGTAAACAGGATGAATATGAGGATGTTCTGTCACAAAGATATGATAGTGATGAGTCTACTCATCGACCTGTATTTGATACTACTTCTTGGGTAGTAGCTGGTGGTGGCATATCTAAGGGTTTTGTGTATGGATTGGATACAACAAACCTGCTAATGAAGTATTAGGTACATCACAATCATCTTTTGCTTAATATCCTAATGATACATCTCCATTGACTCCACAATCTGTTTCTAATATTGAGGGCCTTGAGAAAAAAAATGGAAGAAAAAATGGAGAAAAAAAATGGTAGAATTTATTGAGGAAACAAAAAAAAAGAGAGGCAATTTTTTATGAGAAAACAAAAAGAAGGGAGGCGGTTCTTTATGAGGCTTTAATAATTTTATTGCAACAACAACAACAAACACCATCAGTATCATCTCTTCTCCAAGATGTTATTCAAAAGATGAATCAAGATGTTGGTCCAAGTTCATCTACATGTGATGCTCATCAATCCACTGATAAATAGGATTGTTATTTATTTTTCTATTTTTATTTTCTAGAACATTGTTATATTATGTGTAATTGTTGCATGATTAAATTAGCAAACATGCATGTTGGAGTAAGACTTTAAAAATTTGTTGGATATTATATATATTTTCATAATTATTTTGTATTTTCTATTAATATATGAATGTATTATATTTTTTAATGAATTATGAGCAAATTGCATTATTTTCATTATATTAAGCGTTATGAAAATGAAATGTAGGTTTCTATTAGAAACAAGCATTTGTATTGGAGAAAAATTACCACCAAAAATTTAATTGTAGATTTTTCAACCAAAAGTAAAATTAGTAATGAAATTTAGCGACGGAATTTTCGTTGGTAATTTGGCGACAGAATTTCTGTCGGTAATTTAGCAATGGAATTAAGTGACGGAATTTTCGGTTGGTAATTTAGCGACGGAATTTTCATTCGTAATTAGTGACAGAATTTAGCTACGGAATTTTTGTTGGTAAGTTCGCAACGAAATTCAGCGACAGAATCTTCATCGATAGGTTAGCGACGGAATTTTCTGTCTGTAAGTTAGCGACAGAATTTAGCGATGAAATTTTTGTGAGTAATTTAGCGACGAAACTTCTATCGGTAATTTAGCGGTAGCCGTTTTACTGACGAATTTTTTTCCGTCGTCAAATACATTTAGTGACGAATTTTATTGGTTTAGCGACAAAAATTTTCTATCGTTGAAGGACTGTTTTCTTGTAATGGGTTTTGCATATTAAGGACAATATTATTTAAAAATGTTAGATAAAAATTAAATAAAATTATATCTCTGTTGTATAATTTATTATAATTTAACTTAAAAATTATTTTATTCAAATTTTTATCCGATTTCATTATTCAGTCTTTTGAACATTGAATAATGATAGATAGTTTAGTTTTATCCAACCTTATCAAACCTCACATGTGATGTTGTTTTGGCTAAAAGAAATCCTATTAGTAATTTCCCTTTGGCTACTTTATGTCAGTTGCAAGCTTGTTTCTTTATTAAAATATCAAATTTACAATTACGATAAGAATGCGTTAATCTATTTTACTTTATATATTAAATAGTGCAACTGCTTATTTTTAATAATAAACACTTTCATCTAAATAGATAAAGTGCCTTGTTAAATCGCAAGTCAAACAAATCATCAAAAAAATATAATGATTCTCGGAAGAAAGAAATTAAACATCCAAATTTTTTGGGGCCCGGATAGTCCGTATTTTAATAAACTAACAATATGCACCAAAATTCCATTCCGCACATTTCTACCAAAAAAAATTTATAAATAGAAAATGAAATACTTCCGAATTGAGGCACCCGCTCCATGTCCCCTTCACCGTGGGCCCTAAAGTGGATTCTGTAAGTAGTTAAGTTGGCCAAACGGCCCATTAAGAATGATATTAAACTCGGTTTAATGGGGTGTGCCGGGCCCATGTTGTAGTGCTACGCCTGGGCCACGCTTAAGGAATCCAGTAGTCAGCTACTGTGGCAGGCCCTTTCCTAGAAAATTGATTTAATGTCATGTGGGCCATTGGCCCACCTTTCAGATATTAAACTGATAAGAACAGATATTACACTTGATCTAGGAAAACCCTTAAAAAACCCTTCATTTTCTTTTGAGAAAGGAAAACACAAAACCAATGATCAACAACTGAAAATTTTGTTGTCTGAAACAGTAAAGAGGATTAGTTTCGTGTTAATTTGTTAGATTATGACCCTAATTACATCTTCTTTTGCTTAAATAAGTTTATATGTTCCATGCATTTGACTTTTGCTGGCTGACACTCTTTCATCCTTCCACTTGATGCATTGAACTTCCCTCTACTTACGGGCTTGGAATTCTTGCAAATACTTTTGGCTTTCGCAGCAAGCAATTCCTCACAAGTGTTGATGAACATAAATAGAAATTTGGAGTTTAATCGAGTTATTATAGGGCGTGGCAAGGAAATTTTAATTTTAATTGGTCCTATTTTGATACATGAGCTCTAGAAGAGTTATTGTACTACGAGCACTCAACACTCAGGAGTCCGGATGTTGAATACCAAACCAATGTCGGCCCGGGCACCTAAACCTACCACATAAAATATCTCACAAAGGCGTATAATGGCCAGACTTAAAGGCTGTTAATGGGTCGGCTTCATATTGTATTATAGTAAATTTGGTTTTGAATCTGATAATTATATATTATATTTAAATTTAATTTAAAATTTTTTATAATATATGTTTAGTAATATTATATTTGAATTTGTATAAAATTTGATATCTTCATGTAATAATTTGAATATGAATTATTAAATTATTATATATTTATTATTTAATATTTTATAAATAATTATTCAAAACCAAAAGCAAGAAATTCTTAAAGAAAATGAACTATTAAATAATTTTAGAATTTAAAAGTATAATATAATTACATTTGATCAATTACAAATATTGTAGTTGAGGTTGGTTTACTAATAGTATATAACAATTATATTTAATTCAATCAACATACATATTTTTTATTTTTATTTTTATAAAATAAAAATATGTCTCCAATTCTACTTTTAAGAAAAATAAATTCTTAGTTAAAATATGATAAATTAAGTTTATATTATAATATATATATATATAACATTATATCATCGTGTATATCATATATGTTGTTTGTATATAATATACATATATATTTGTGTGTGTGTGTGTGTGTATTTTAGAAACATAATTTCTTAATTAAAATATGATAAATTAAGTTTACATTTTGAAATATATATATATATTATATGATATTATATATCATATATGTTATTTCTATATAATATACATAGATGTGTGTGCATATGTATAAATATATATATATACATAGATATACATAGATTCAGATTTTTAACTGATTGAATCAAGCAAAATTCACGTATTTGCTCTATTTAGTTCAAATTATGAACTTTTATAATTGGATCATGTTCATCAAATCTTTTATCAGTTAAAAATTTTAAATAATTAGATCGAATTCAGATTAGATTCAAATTAAAATTCACTCAATTGACAATCCTAGATAGACTAACTTAATACTAGAGGGGTTTGAATCAAACTTTTTAAATGGATGGAAATGTGGTGTGGTGTGTTTTGTTTAGTTTGGTTTGATTTTATTTAGTTTGGAAAGGGACATGTTTTAATTTAATGTTTAATGTGTAAACAAATCATATAAATCGGATCAAATTATATATAATTAAAAAATTTACCTTTATATAAATAATTTATTTGTATTATTTGACTAGATACTTATTCTTTTATTATCTTTTATATTATATTTATTCTAATAGTTAATTATTTTTTTTCTAAAGAGTGATTTCTATTAATATAATTAAAATCATGCTGTTTTGTATAAATATATTTAATGTATAGCATGTACCTATTTAAGAAAATTTTGTTAAAATTTTTATAAAATATTAAATTTAATTCATATTATTTTTTACAAATTATGAACTATAGTTTGAAGCTAATCAAAAACACGAATCATGATTTTGTTTGATTTTAAAAATTATAAATAATAAAATATAATTTAATTTCAATTTAAATATCAAACACAACGTAACCAAATCATGAATATCCTTGCTTAGTGCGCACATTTTGTGTTTGACTTTTTTATTTTTCGGACAATTAAGTACCATTGAAAACAATCAAACTAACTACATAAACACTTACCCGTTATACCGTGAGTCTAATTAATTATCAAATACAAGAGTTAATAATATCATGATTCAGAAAGGAAAAACGAAATTCAGACAAAACAACAAAAAAGGAAAGTAGTCAATATTTTTTTTTGTCCAGTTTAAAACAATTTATATTTTACTTTAGTAACATTTAATTACACTCCCGGCTCTTTCTGTGTAGGTGTCACGGATCTCATTGGATAATTTGGTTTTATTTTTATTTTTAAGTGGATTGTTTGATGCGAAATTTTTAAAAGATGTGGTTTATGGTCTTTGTGCTGTTTCTATGATATGTAATATTGTATATCAAATAGCATATAATATAGTTTATTGATATGTTTACTTTTATCTTTAATTTTATTTTCCTATTTTAATGCAAGGACCAATTCTCACTTTATTTTTTAAGTCAATATCATTTTTAAAATTTCAGATATTTTTTATAAGCTTACTTTCATTTTAGAAGTCGAATGAACAAGTTTCATTAATAATGTCAAGGTTATTTTTATTATGATAATTTCCGAATATATTAATTAATCTTCATTGTATAAAGCCATAATTATTATTATTAAATAATGTAAATACGACCACTTAATTACACCCCAATTTGCGTCCGTATGAAGGTTTGGAGCGCACCAGCTTGCCCTTACCTGCTCTGTGCCAAACTACTAATTCTTACTAATAAAAGAATGAGCAAACTGCAAAAGTATTAATCGAAATTGGGTGAAAAATACTTATTTTTTTTAAGTTTCATTTAATAAATGTTTAGTCTAATTTTTATTATAAAAGCATTTTTTCTTTTACTAATTGTTGATTAACGATTTTGTTAAAAGAGATATAAATGTTACCCAATTTCAACTGCATGTGTTACTTATATATTTAAAAATAAAAATAAAATATAATTTGATTAATTTAAGAATTAATTTTAAAGTTTCTACTTTTAAATTGAAAATCTAAAAAAACTAAAAAATCTTTTTGATAATTTAAATTTACTATTTTTAATTATTTTAAAATATATTAATTTTTAATTTTTAATTTTATTTTAAATGTTGAACTAAGAATGGGAAAAAAGTTAAATAAAAGTAAAAAATCATAATTTTTTTTTTAATTTAAAAACTAAAAGTTAGATTTTTTTGTAGCTTTTAATTTAAAAACTAAAAACTAGAAATTTAGAGAAACAAATTTTTTATATAAATCAAATAATATTTTAATTTTTAATCACATAGATAATCCATTCAATTAGAATTTGATTATTCTTACATTTTCTTTACTGTTAGTCAAATAGGAAAAGTATTTTTCATAATAAAATTAAAATTAAATGTCATTTGAGCAAACTCACAAGAAATGAGTGTTTTTTACCCAATTAAATTTGTTTAGGATGTGCTAGGCCTAAGCAGAAGTGCAATGTTAGAACCACATAATGAGCTACTATGATGAACTCTTCCCTGAGGGCATGTTCACTAATCATGTAAAGACAAAATAAGATAGAGTAACTTTATAATAAATTTATCTTACTCGTACAATAATTTAGATTTGTATCTCTTATTCAGTTCAATTTTACTCAATCCGAACATAATATTGAATAATAAATCAAATCACATCTTTATCCATAATGCCTATCGTCAAAGTTATTGGAACTTGATGCCTGTCAATCGCATGGAAGCTCCTTCCCTCTGCAGATTTGTTGGAAGCTCATGATCAAACGATAAGATGAAAGTTATGGCTTCGTTGGATTTGTAGAAAGCAATAATGAGAAGAAGGAAGAACATGATTGATAGTTTCCACTTTTGATGGATCTTCACGCACCCATCATGATTGACGGTCTCCACTTTTGATAGCAACTAACAATTATAGATTGGAAGGGGGAACGGTGACTTGAAACTACAAATCCAGAACGGGGAAGGGAAAGGGAGAACGGTGACTTGCAACTATAATCAGTGAGGAAGAAGGGGGAACAGTGACCGGCAACTACAAATCGAGAAGAGGAAAGGATAATGATTTTGGTGCTGAGCTAGAAGATGAGGTTTGAGCACAAAATGGCGATGAACGGCTCATCTTCTAGTTTGTCTTCGAGCAAATACGAGGTTTATTTTCGAGTATAGAATGACTGTCTATCTATCAATAGTCAGTCTCTACTTTTTGTGGAGAGCGATCTGATGGCAAATGATGATGATGGCCTCGAGGAAAAAGGTAAAGCATATAAGGGTATATTTAGTAATGTAATCGGTAAATAAAAAAGAGTAAAAGTATCTGAAAACTAAAATTTAAAACACTATTGAAGGGTGACGAAACTATCCCATACCCTGCTAAAATAAATTATTCACATCAATCCAAATATGACAAGATACATATCTTACCCAAAATTTTTATTCCCTAATCTTATCTAGTGAATAGAACACAAAATAAAGGTGGATAATAGCATTTAATATATATATATATATATTTTTATCTTTCGCTAACCTTGTGATCTAAATTGAATACACCCTAAAAGTATTAATATGAGACATTGGTCCTCCACTTCAATTTAGTTTATGCTGAACATAAAAATCCAATCCTTAAATATTTTTGATACTATCCCTTAAATTTTTTTGATACTGAGTGTCAATGTAATATTCTCATCTCTCATATAAAAATGCTATGCAAATGATGAGAATAATACCTTTACATTCTGCATCATTATTACTTTATTTTAGCCAAAAAGTTATCCATCTATATATAGTGTTTTGATTTAAGATTTCAATTCTTCCATTTTTCAGCAATAGCATATTGTTCTATGGGACTAAAGTTCAAAATATGAAAAACAGAAACGTTTCCATGGCTCTCCCACCCAATCAATTCTGCTATTCTTAATCCATCTTTCATGATTACGTGTCTTTCTAGACTAAAGAATGGAGAATCTTTATCTTGTTACATGAATCTAATTTTTATTCATATATTATTACTTGTGCGGGCCGCCTCATTTATGATATTCTTACGTTCTCTTTCTTTTTGTACGTTAACATAGGATAAAACTTATTGTATGTCAAGTTACATGGTAAGTCTTGAGTAGGTATCTGAACAAAAATATGACAGAAGTAAACCTTTGTTATTTATGCAGGTTTTAGTCCTTGCTTTTTCTCTTTCATGATTTTGTCACAATGGTCGATTTCATAGATTATAATTTAACAGAATAGTTATAGGAGTGTTTTTCAGCTATTCAGACTCTGACAAGTATTTTATTTATTAACGTTGAATTTTTTTTATTACCATTTAAATAAGAAGATGAGATTTTTTATATCTTCTTTAAAATTAAAGTAGACTATATCTTTCTTTTCATTTACTCATGTCTCTTTGATTTTATCGGTTTATTTTGAATCCTCCTATTCTTTCAAAAAGGAAAGGAGAAAGACATTGCTTTGGTGGATCTTTCTATTTCCTATTTAATACCCTTCATTTCAAAGCATTTTTAAAGTCACAGAAGTCAAAATGTCAGCTGTAACAATTCCACAAGCCAGTGTATTATCAAAAATTGAGGGATTTAACTGAATTTGTGCACTTCAGATTTCCTAGATATCTTTTTTTCACCTAAAAAAGCATGTCATTTTTATCTTAATCAATTAATCTACCTTTGCAAGTGATGAAACCAAAACTTTAGATTACTTGTAGAACAATCAAAAGAGATCAAAGGTAACTCTTAACTGTTTTTAAGGATTATGATCTATGCTTAAAGACAATATTAAAAAACCTAAAATTTAACCCATAAAATAAAACATTTGTGGAATTAATCTAAAAATTAAGAGTTGCAGTACTTTTGATCCTCCTCCCTCCTCCTCCTCCTTGAGACTACAAATTAGAAAAGAAAAAGGAAAGAAAATATTACAACAGAAAGCCCATTAAAAAAGAACATTATATGAACAAGATAGACTACAAATGGAGGCAGACATTATATGAAGAAGATGGACTACAAATGGAGGCAATCTACCAACTCTTCCTCCATATTAGCATGGGATTAACTGTTTAGATAGATAAATTGCTACAGGCTTAAATCTAAACTCAAAATAGAACCATTAAGGCTACAACCCATGCATTTTTCTTCTAACCTTTCTAAATTGTTGGATTGATCCTTGTTTCTAAGGGGCTTATAGGTTATTTTAGAATCATGATTAGAGTTTTTTCAATTATAAAATTAAATAAGCACATCCTCATAATGACAAAATACTATATTATAAAAATTTAGCAAAACAAACATAAAAAGTTATAACATTACATAGTTGGTGGTGTTGATGGAAACCAGGACCCCTGTCGAAGAGTAAGGTAATGAAAACAGAGATAATAGCGAGAGAGTTGAGTCCAGGTGTTAACTAAAAGTGGTTGGCCGACCAACCCATTAATTAGTAGCTAAGAAACAAGTAAAAGTTTATCCCAGTAAAAGAAGGGCAAGAGATGTCAACAAGACCTCTCGTTCCCACACCCATGAGCTTTGAGGTTGAAGAAAATTAAGTTCTGGGTTTTTGATTTTGGGGAAATCTTCAGTTCAAAGGCTTTGAACCTCTTCCAAACTATGTGGATAGCTTTCCTGTTTGTGTGCCTCGGTGAAGGAATTGATTCCAGCCTTTCCCATTTGCTATTTAAGAAGGCTTGAGATGGGTAGGCTTACAATTTCTCTTAGTAGAAGAACTTTACTTTCCATTGTATTTAATTAAACACTAGCATCAATCCTAATAAAGGGGTCTTTGAAGTGACATAGGAAGGGAAGAGAAGAAAGATGGGTAGTCCTTTTAGGAGCTCATTCATTTAGTTGTTCATGAACTTGGGGCTTCACAAGAAAAGACTAGTTGCCCCCTTTTCCCGGCCAAAAGATTCTTTGCCAGAAGCAACAAATACGAAGCTGGAGAAGGGTAACGGTTATATTGAGCAAATTGCTTTATAGACCTCTCGTACTCCCCATACAGGAAATAAGGAGGGGAAGTTTTTTACTTCCATAGAGGAGGCTCATCCATGATTGGGAATCTCAGACTGCACAAGGTGCAGGAGTTTTTTTACATTCATAAAGAAGGCTTGTTCATGATTGGGAATCGGAGTATAATACTTGAGTAGATGCCCTTCCACTGATCTTGCCTTTGGCTTTGCTTTAAATTTATGAGTTCTTTTGTTCGATTCTTTGGACTGGTTCTTATCTTATCCTCTTAAATCAATTCTCTTCGTATTGAAATAATTTGAACAGTGACCGCGAGAACTTGACTGAGTCAGGTTTTGTAATTAAGTTTTGGATAAGAATTTTTTTAGTTATAATAATTGCAAAAAATTATTTGAATAATATGATATTTCTTGAGTTATGTGCTTCATAGAAATTGTTTGGATTGTGTTGGTTTGTAGCTACCAGCTTTGTAGGACTTATTTAAATAAGTTAAAAATTCACAAATAAATATAAAACATAAAACAAATCTAAAGCTGGGGAACTAATTAAGAATTTAAAATATAAAAAAGAACAATACTGAGGAATTATTTTAAATAATAGATAAATTTCGGAAAGCAAATTATAACATAATGGAAAACTCTTACACAACATGCCACTGTCTACCTTCTTCCGTGTGACAACTCAATCTCCATCCGACAGCGAGGATGGCCCGGTGACTCTGAAAAGAGGGGCCCCTTTGCGTCTGGTTCTACAATGCCAAAAGGCGAAAAGGGCAAGGAGGCACTCTGCGACGGGAAAAGGCGAAACAGAAAAAGAGTTCTACACCTAGCGAAACAGGGGAAGGGGCTCCACGATGCGGATGGCTTTCAACAGGTATGATGACGAATGGTGAAACAGCATAGAGGGGTGTGGAGAGGCCATGGTGCAAATACGTGGGTGGTAGCATCATGCCACCACCAGCCTTGACATCAAGACCACTGGCATGGGCGGGTCGAAGTGGTCGAAAGAGATGGCGGGATTGAGGCTTTCACGGAACACCCGAATGAAATAAATAGAAGCTCTAAAAAATGAACTACGAACCATAATCACAACTTAAAATCACAGAATCATTAGAAATAAACTGGACAGCGCGGCTCGCCTCTGGGATTCTGGCGCCATCACCAAAAGCCCAATATTGGGAAGAATTCGAACCACTGACGGACCCCCAATTTCAAACTTCACACTTCACTTGGGCGGGGTTACGCCAGGCCGCGGCAGTAGTGCAACGCCAAGGCGACGCTCGAGGACCCCAGTAGCAAGCTACTGTTATGGACCCTCCCCCTACAAAAATTTATTTAATATCATGTGGGCCGATGGCCCACGTATCAGATATTAAACTGATAAGAACAGATACTACACTTGATCTTAGCCAAAAGGCCGAGAAAGGTATGCTTTGATCCTTGTTAGGCCGCCTCCTTTATACTGACAGTCTCTCTCTTCCTTCTCTAATGGTTCAATGTGGGACGGAAGACTCGACTCTCACTCTGCCGTCCACAAATCTGGGAATTGAGATTTACCGCGCCGCCACCCGCCCCCCCCCCTCCCCCCGGCGGGGGTACTTTGGGGCGAGGAGCAACTGAACAGTTATGTTGCAGGCTTATTCTCTTATCCATACGAGTAAGCTCTCAATTAAAAGGTTATTTTTGTATGAGTAAAAACTCCCTTAGTTCTTGAGTTCAGTTGAGAAAAAACCAAGGTGAAAGTTAGGCGGCCATGAGTCAGAAGTCAGAAGCATTGTTGTCGCCAACACTGGAAAGCCACTGTTCAAATTCCCAGCGCAAGCCCAATACCAGTCTTGAGATTACTTCTTGTGCATGCCTTGTTTGGCAAGCTCTTTCTTTTCTTTTATTTATGGTTATTTTTATTAAATAGTTTGTTTATTTTTAACCAATTTGCCAAACAAAGGTCACATTTTCCTGGGTGGTCTTCAAAGGTAGCGAGTGATGCTGTTCGCCCTGCTCATGTTAAATTCTTGTTTTGACCATAATAATACTTCAAATTTCTATCAAAATTACTCAATAATTAAGTTATATTTAAAATGAGATAAATGGAGTTAAATTGGGGTTAAACAAGTTTTAATTTCATCATTTTATATTTCCTATTTCTTTTAATTATTTGGATTATGTCTGTGTTATCTGCAAATTAAAGACGACCCTCCTGATTCTTTCTTTCAAACGGAATAGCTATGGGATATCCTTTTACCTTATATCAAGATGTAATAACGCATAATACCCAATTTAGGCTTTTAAATTTAGGTTAGGTTATTGATTAACTAAACTTTACCAAGAATGCAGTAAATAAAAGAAGACAACAAAACTTGAAAAATATTTTTTATTTATTTTAAAAAATACAAAATTGAGAAAAAACAAATTTAGAATTAAAGAATGGATTTCAATTTGGAAAGAAAGAAATTAGAAATTACTCCCATGCAGATAACTATTTTAAAAACAAAATAAAAACAACATTTTTTTGAATTTAAAAAAAAATTAAGAATGCAGGGATTTGAATCTAAAAAAGATTTTGAAAATAAATTATGTTGAATTGGAACTGGTTTGAAACATGGGAGAGCTAGGGTTATTCGGAAAAAAAATAGAAATTTGACTTTATAAAAGAGTTTAAATTTGAAAGAAAGCAAAAAAAATTCTTACCAATTCTTGCCAAAAGAAGGAATGGAAAATCACAAAAATATTTATTGAAATTGGGTGAAATGTACTTATTTTCTAAAAGTTTATTTAAATAATGTTTAATCTTATTTTTATTATAAAAAATACTCTTCTTTTTACTAATTGTTGACTGAAAATTTTGTTAAAAAGATATAAATATGGCCTAATTTCACTTATATATATTACTATATAATTAAAAATCAAAATATTATTTAATTCATTTAGAAACTATTTTTAAATTAAAATTCTAAAAAAATTTAAAAAATTTTAGATAATTTAATTTTACTAATTTTAATTATTTTAAAAATATTTATTGTTAATTTTTTTTTAATTTCAAATGTTGAACTAAGAATGGGAAAAAAGTTAAATAAAACTAAAAATCATAAAATATTTTTTTTTAAAAAAGCAAATTAAATTACCAAAAGTTAGAATTTTTTTATTTTTTTGTTTTTAATTTAAAAACTAAATACCAGAAATTTAGAAAAATAATTTTTAAAATAAATCAAATAATATTTTAATGTTTAATCATGTAGGAGACCATTCAAGGTAAATTAGGTTATCCTTATATTTGATTATTGATCAACTATTAGTCAAAGGGAAAAAGCATTTATTATGATAAAAATGCAATTAGATATCATTTAAGCAATCTTGTAAGAAATGGAGTGTTTTTACCCAACTAAATTTGTTTGGGATGCGCTAGGTCCAAGCAAAAGTGCAATGTTAGAACCACAAAGCAAGCTACTATGATGGACTCTCCTTTAAGGACATGTTCGCTAACCATGTAAAGATAAAATAGGATAAAGTAGCTCTATGATAAATTTATCTTACCTGTATAGTAATTTAGATTTTTATCTATTGTTTAGTTCAATTTTACTCAATTCGGATATAAAATTGAAGAATATTTCAAATTACTTCTTTATTGCTAATGCCTATTGCCAAAATTTTTGGAACTTGATGATTGTTGATTGCATAGGAGCTCCTTCCCTCTGCAAATTTTCCATAAGCTCATGATCAAATGGCAAGATGAAAGTTATGCCTTTGCTGGATTTGCAGAAAGCAATAATTAGAAGAAGGAAGAATGTGATCGATAATCTTCACTTTTGATAGAACTTCATGCACCCATCATTATCAACAATCTCCACTTTTGATAGCGACTAATGATTATAGATCAAAGAGGGGAATGGTGACTCAAAACTACATATGGAGAACGGGGAGAGGAAAGGGATAAGGGCAACTTGCGACTGTAGATTAGTAAGGAGGAGGGGAGAATAGTCACTAGCAACTATAGATGGGGGAGGAGGAAGGATAGTGATTCTGGTGATGATATAATACTCTTAGGCAAATTCTATATTGACAAAACAGGGGAGAGATACTAGGTTTATAAGTATGTATGCCTTAGTTCATGGTACATGCATTTTTAAACTGTGAGAGTTTCGGCCCAAAGTCGGCCCAAAGTGAACAACATTACCGGTGGACTAGGCCGTTACAAAATGGTATCAGAGTCATTCTGTGTGCAACCTTAAGTGATGGTGGGGCAAATTTGAGTGAGAATACTAAGTCCGAAGAAAAGGGGGGGTGTAACACCTTAGACAAGTCCTATATCAACAAAATATAAGAGAAATGTTGGGTTTATATGTATGCATATCTTAGTCCTTGATAGATATATTTTAAAACTATGAGGGTTTTGACTTAAAACAAATAATATTTATTAATAGGCTAAGCTATTACAAATGAGCTAAAAGATGAGGTTCAAGCAAAGAATGGCTCATGTTCTAGGTTTGTCTTTGAGCACATACGAGGTTTATTTTCAGGTATAGAGTGACTATCTATCTATCGATTGTTGGTCTTGCTTTTTGTGGAAAGCGATTTGATGGTGAATGATGATGGTGGCCTACAAGGAAGAATGTAAAATATCTAAGGGTATATTTTTGGTAATTTGACTAGTGAATAATAAGGGTAAAAGTACCCAAAAACTAAATTAAAACATTGTCAAAGGATGACGAAACTATCTTATACCCCACTAAGATAAACTATTCATATCCATCTAATATGAAAAAATACATATCTTGTCTAAAATTTTTTGTAACAGCCCAAAAATAAAAAAAGAGGAAGCCCCTATGTTCCAAACCTTTCCTTTTTCCCCTTCCCCACAACTTTCCTCTCCCCTTTTTTTTTTTTTTTTTCCTTTCATTCTCCTTTTTTTCTTATCTGTTCCTCATTTTTGTACACTCTTGCTGCTTATTGCTGAAAGCCAGCTGCTTGAGCTGTTAATCGTTTGGTGTCGCTGCTTACTGTTGGAAGTCGACCACTTAAGTCGTTAGACATCGCACCGCCTGAGCTGCGTAATGCTTGTGCCACTTGAGTCACTGAACGCCTGCACTGCCTGAGTCACTGAACGCCTATGCCGCCTAAGCCGCTAGTTGCCCTGTCCCGCCGCTCACTGCCAACCTCGCCTACACTTTTGCAAATCCCTGTCGGAGCCCTCTACTGGTCAAATCTGTTACACTCTCCTCATTTCTTCTTTCTCTTTCACTCGACCCTTTTTGTGAGCTCTAATTGGTTGCTGAGTAAAGCTGCCGATGTTTGATTTGTTGTTAATAGGGTCGTGACAACCTTTAACCCGTAGCCCCAAGGTCCCCTTTGCACAACCTTTTTCTTTCACTTTAAGGAACCAATAAACTAGTGCTACGGGTGAATGTCTTTCTCTTGCTAGCTTTATTGCTCAAAATGATGTAAAACCATTCTTTAAAGATCAAGATACGACATTTGGTACTATCATGCTCCTAGTCTTTAGTCTGCTGAAAAACATTGAGTTTCTCTTCTTTTTCTCAGTTTTTATTTTGGGTATAAGGATGAACTAGAAGCTGTTGGGTCTAGAAAATACAGGGTTGCCAGGATTGTTCAAGGGGTGAAATGATTGGTTGTATACTGTCAATGAGCCATCAAGGGAGGAAAACCATCTGTCCAATCACCTATATGAATTAGTGGTCTTTTGAAATTTAAAGAGGTAAAGCCTTGAGTCTTGGTCCTAGCTATATTACAAATCTATAACACTTGGGCCACCAAAGCTTAGAGAGAGAGAGAGAGAGAGAGAGAGAGAGAGAGAGAGAGAAGAGGAAGGGACCCTATTTCCTAAAAGATTACAACTCCCCTTCTATAAGATGATTTATGCATATTAACTAAAGGACTTGAAAAGAGAGGGGCAATTCTTTGGAAGTTCTGCTTTTGGATGTATAATGAGAATAATAGAGGATGTAATTCCGTAAGTAAGGCCATTGGATTCTAATTGTTCAAGGACAAATTTTGAACATATTGTATTTTTTCGGTTGCCTTCTAATTGATGTAAGGGATGAATGAATTAAATATCAGATTGATAAGTTTGGGAAAATAAATGAAATAAGAAATTTATATAAATTAGTGGGTTACAAGATTTCAAGGGAGACTATAGTTCGACACTAACTATTAAAACTCTACAATATTAAGTGATGATATAACTGTCTGTTAGATTCATGTGTAATCTTTTGTACTAATGCAAGTAGTCTCTAACTCACATGAATGTCTCCTTGTGACATAACACCAACTTTGTTTTAGTATGGCTTGAAGCTAAATATAGAAACTATGTACGAACTCTGATTATATGTTCTGTATCTATAGGTGCCTTGGAGGAATTACCTTTGAAGGTTGAGGGGCACACGGTGACACAAGCCTTGATTATCTTTTGGTTTTCATTTATAATGTGAATAGTAATATGAATTCCCCTACATTTTGCAAGTTATATAACTTTATGTTTGCTTTAGTATCTTAATGTATGCGATTCTGTGAGATTATGAATAAGACACTTTATAAAAGAAAATGAAAATGAGTGTTGTATGCATTGATTATGAGTGATGCAATTTGTTGAGGTCTGAGTACCATAGGGATGGTGGTAAGTAAGGACGATGGTAAGTGGGAACGGTGGTTGTAGTCTTGCTTATGATTCCCGCCCATATTCCCGCCTGTAATTGCCGCTTAATGTGCCATGGCCTGCTATTTGTCTACAATTTGCATTTGGATTGCGTTCATATTACTATGTGATGTACATGTGATGTCATGATAATATATTGATGTTTAAACAGTGAAACTAAATTTACTTTATGTTTTCTTATATTTAGATTTGCATATTATTACTCATTGAGTTGAATCTCACCCTTTATTTTTTTCTCTCCTTAGATGCCAGCACTGATCCCACTGCCAATCCTCCCTACTAAGCATTAGTTGCTCTTTTAGTGAGTCCCACACACACTTGTAACCATGTGAAGGCTTAGACTTTTGTGATTTATTTTGTGTTGTTAGCATACCTATGTAAGCGTCATTTTTGACTCAAATGTATTTAAAATGCTCCAAATTGTCACAAACAGGAATCTTATCATTTTGGATTGTATAATATTATATTGATTTGGGATTTAAGTTTATAACTCCACTTTTGTTGTTAAAAAGATTTATTGGCTGTTGATTGCTTACTTGTGTAGTTTATGTTATATTATGTATTGGGATTTTATTAAAACTTGCTATATTAATTGCCTAGTGACCTACAATAGAGATTATGAATGTGAGTGTTATAGGTGGAAATTTGGCAGACGTCCGATTTTTAGTGAAACTCTGCCAAAATTTCTAGAAAATCCCCGCACTTAGCTAATTTTTTTCGATCTATCACTGAGACTTGCTAAAGATGAGTTGCTTATCCCTGACATCAGTTGCGACTCTCGAGTTGGGGCCGTGACATTTTTATTCCATAATCTTATCTAGTGTACAAAACACAAAATAAAAATGGATTGCAACATATATATATTTTTGTCTTTCTCTAATCTTGTCATCTAAAGGGAACACACCCTAAAAGTATTAATATGTGACATTGGCCCTACACTTCAATTTATTTTATATTGAATATAAAAATCAAATCTTTAAATATTTTTTATCCTAATCCTTAAATTTTCTTGATATCAAGTATGAACCTAATATTTTCATCTCTCACATGGCAATGTTACGCAAATGTTGAGAACGGTACATTTACACCTCAGCATCAATATTACTTTATTTTAGTCAAAATGCTAACTATTCATATACAGTGTTATGACCTAAAATTTCAATTCTTCCATGTTTTAACAACATACTCTTCTATGGGAGTAATATTTAATCAAACAAAATAGAAAGTGTTTCCATGACTCTACCACCTAATCAATTTTACTCAACTTAACCTAATCAATTTTACTCAACTTAATCCTTCTTTCAATACTACGCATCTTTCCTGTTCAAAAATTAGAAATCTTTCTCTTGTAACACGAATTCAATTTTCATTTACATGTTATTAATTGTGTGGGCCACCTCATTTATGATATTCTTACGTTCCCTTCTCTTTCTGTGCGTCGATGTGGGATAAAACTTATTGTATGTCAAGTTACATGATAAGTCGTGACCCTTTTGGGTAACTGAACAAAAATATAACAGAAGTAAACCTTTGTTTTTTATGCAAGTTTTAGTCCTCTGCCTTTTCTCTTTCATGATTTTGTCACAATGGTCGGTTCCATAGATTATAATTTAATAGAAGAGTTATATGAGCTTTTTTCAACTATTCAGACTTTGAAAAGTGTTTTATTTATCAATGTTGAATTTTTTTTTATTATCATTTAAATAAGAAGATCTATAATTTGAGATTTTTTTATATCTTCTTTAAAATTGAAGTAGACTATACCTTTCTTTTCATTTACTCATATCTCTTTGGTTTTGTTGATTTATTTTGAATCCTCCTATTCTTTCAAAAAAGGAAAGGATAAAGACATTTTTGTGGTGGATCTCTCTCTTTCCTATTTAATACCCTTCATTTCAAAGTATTTTTAAAGTTGAAGAAGAAGTCAAGAAGTTAGCTCTAACAATTCCACAAGCTAGTGTGTTATCAAAAATAGAGGGATTCATCTGAATTTGTACGCTGTGGATTTCCTTGATATCATTTTTCACCTAAAAAAGCATGTTATTTTTATCTTAATCAATTAATCTACCTTTGCAAGTGATGAAACTAGAACTTTAAATTACTTGCAGAACAATCAAAAGAGATCAAGGAGAACTCTAACCATTTTTAAGGATTATGATCTATGCTTAAAGATAATATTAAAAATCCTAAAATTTAACCCATAAAATAAAATATTTGTGGAATTAGTCTAAAAATTAAGAGTTCAAGTACTCTTGATCCTCCCCCCCTTCCCCCTCTCCCTCCTTCTCCTTGAGACTACAAATAAAAAAGAAAAAGAAAAGAAAAGATTACGAGAGAGAGCCCATTAAAAAAGAACATTATATTAATAAGATAGAGTACAAATGGAGGCAGACATTACATTACATGAAGAAGATGGACTACAAATGGAGGCAATCTTCCAACTCTTCCTCCATATTAGCATGGGGATTAACTGTTTAGATAGATAAATTGCTACAAGCTTAGAATCTAAACTCAAAATAGAACCATTAAGGCTACAACCCATTCATTGCTCTTCTTACGTTTCTAAATGAGTGGATTGATCCTTGTTTCTAATAGGCTTACAGGTTATTTTAGAATCATGATTAGAATTTTTTCAATTGTAAAATTAAATAAGTACATCCTCCTAATGACAAAATACTATATTATAAAAATTTAGTAACACAAACATAAAAAAAATTATAACATTATATAATTGGCGGTGTTGATGGAAAGGAGGACCCTTGTTGAAGAGTAACGTAATGAAAATAGAAATAATATCGACAGAGTTGAGTGTAGGTGTTAACTAAAAGTGGATGACCGGCCAACCATATTATTAGTAGCTTAGCTAAGAAACAGGTAAAAGTTTATCCCAATAAACAGAAGAGGTCAAAAGAGTCAACAAGACCTCTCATTGTTCCCACATCCATGAGCTTTGAGGTTAAAGACAAGTAAGTTGTGGTTTTTGATTTTGGGGAAATGTTCAGTTCAAAAGGCTTTGAACCTTTTTTAAACCAGGTGGATAATTTTCGTGTTTGTGTGCCCAAGTAAAGGAATTGATTCCGGACTTTCTCATTAGCTATTTAAGTAGGGTTGAGAAGGGTAAGCTTACAATTTTGCCTAATAGCATAATTTTACTATCCATTATATTTAATAAGACGCTAGCATCAATCCTAATAATGGGTCTTTGAGGTGACAGGAAGGGAACAGAAGAAAGATGGGTAATCCTTTTAGGAGCTCATTCATTCTGTTGTTCATGAACTTGGGGCTTCACAAGAAAAGACTGGTTGCCCCCTTTTCTAGGCCAAAGGGTTCTTTGCCTGAATAAACAAATATGAAGCCAGTGAAGGTCTACGGTTATATTAGGCAAATTGCTTTAGAGACCTCTCGTCCTGCCCATACAGGAAATAAGGCGCGGGAGTTTTTTACTTCCATAGAGGAGGCTCATCCGTGATTGGGAATCTCATATTGCACAAGGTGCAAGAGTTTTTTACATTCGTAAAGAAGGCTTATCCATGATTGGGAATCGGAATATCATACTTGAGTAGATGCCCTTCCACTGATCTTGCCTTTAGCTTTGCTTTAAATTTATGAGTTCTTTTGTTTGATTCTTTGGACTGGTTCTTGCTCTCTTAAATCATTTTTCTTCACATTAAAATCATTTGAACAGTGACTGCGAGAATTTGATTGAGTCAAGTTTTGGATCGGAGTTTTTTCAGTTATAATAATTGTAAAAAATTGTTTGAATGATAATAATTTTTGAGTTACGTGTTCTGTAAAAATTGTTTGGATGGTGTTGATTTGTACTTACCAGGTTTGGAGGACTTATGTAAATAAATTAAAAATTCATAAATAAATATAAAACAAACCTAAAGCTGGAGAGCCAATTCAGAATTTAAAATATAAAAAAACAATATTGAGGAATTATTTTAAAATAATAGATAAATTTCAGAAAGCAAATTATAACATCTTGGAAAGCTCTTACCCAACGAGCCACCGTTCACTTTCTTCCATGTGACAGATCAATCTCCATTAGACGGCGAGGAAGGGCTCTGTGACAGTGAAAGAGGGGCCCCTTTGTGACTGGTTCTGCGATGGCAAAAGGCGAAAAGGGCAAGGAGGGACTCTGTGACGGGAAAAGGCAAAACAGAAAAGGGCTCTACGACTAGTGAAACAGGGGAAGGGCCTCCACCATGCTGGTGGCTTTCTACAAGTATGATGACAAAAGGTGACAACATAGAGGGTGTGGAGAGGCGACGGTGCAGTTACCTGGGTGGTGGCTTGGGTGGGTCGAAATGGTCGAAAGAGATGGCGGGATTGAAGTTATCACAGAACACCTGCATAAATAGAAGTTCTAAAAATTGAACCATGAAGCATAATCCTAACTTCAAATCACAGCCATCCAAAGACTTAATTATTAGACAATCCTTTTTCTCATTAAACTAAAAGTCTAGAAAATGAGCTTCCAATTAGAAATAAACTTTCAACCCAGCGTACCTCACCTCCGGGATTCTGGCGCCATCACCACAAGCCCAATTTTCCGACCCCGATACTACTGAGATGTATTGGATAAGAGTTAGAACAAATGGAGGCCCAACAATCCGACCCATGGACTCAAAACTTCATACTTGACTTGGGCGGGGTGCGCCAGGCCAAGGCAGCAGTGTAACGCCTAGGCGACGCTCGAGGACCCCAGTAGCAAGCTACTGTCACGGACCCTCCCCCTACAAAAATTAATTTAATATCATGTGGGCCGATGGCCCACGTATCAGATATTAAACTGATAAGAACAGATACTACACTTGATCTTAGCCAAAAGGCCGAGAAAGGTATGCTTTGATCCTTGTCAGGCCGCCTCCTTTATACTGACAGTCTCTCTCTTCCTTCTCTAATGGTTCAATGTGGGACGGAAGACTTGACTCCACTCTGCCATCCACAAATCTGAGAATTGGGATTTAGAGTAACCCCCCCCCCCACCCCCCCCCCCCCCTCTCCTGGGGGGGTACTTTCGGCGAGGAAGAATTGAACAGTTATGTTGCAGGCTTATTCACTTATCCATACGAGTAAGCTCTCATTTAAAAGGTTACTTTTGTATGAGTAAAAACTCCCTTAGTTCTTCAGTTCAGTTGAGAAAAAACCGAGGTGAAAGTTAGGCGGCCATGAGTCAGAAGTCAGAAGCATTGTTGTCGCCAACACTGGAAAGCCACTGTTCAAATTCCCAGCGCAAGCCCAATACCAGTCTTGAGATTACTTCTTGTGCATGCCTTGTTTGGCAAGCTCTTTCTTTTCTTTTATTTATGGTTTTTTTTTATTAAATAGTTTGTTTATTTTAACCAATTTGCCAAACAAAGGTCACATTTTCCTGGGTACTCTTCAAAGGTAGCAAGTGATGCTGTTCGCCCTGCTCATGTTAAATTCTTGTTTTGATCATAATAATTACTTGAAATTTCTATCAAAATTACTCAATAATTAAGTTACATTTAAAATGAGATAAATGGAGTTAAATTGGGGTTAAACAAGTTTTAATTTCATCCTTTTATATTTCCTATTTCTTTTAATTATTTTGGATTACGTCTGTGTCATCTGCAAATCAAAGATGCCCCTCTTGATAGTTTTAATAAATTAGAAATTATGCCCATGTAGATAACTATTTTAAGAAACAAAACAAAAAATTACGTTTTTTTGAATTTAAAAAAAAATAAGAATAGAGGGGTTTGAATTTAAAAAATATTTTGAAAATAAATTATGTTGAATTGGAACTGGTTTGAAACATGGATGAGCTAGGGTTAATTGGAAAAAAAAAAAAAAAGAAATTTGACTTTAAAAAAGAGTTTAAATTTGAAAGAAAGCAAAAAATTGACTTAATCCGATTGAATTGAGATAAGCCAACTTTAATTGACATAGATTTGAACATGGAAAATTGAAATTGAAAGTCAGAGTGGAGCTATAGACTTGATTAAAAACAAGAAAATATCTTGGGGTAATTATGCAATTTGGAAAAGTTTGGATTAGATTTGTAAATAAAAATTAGGAAGGGGGTAAATTGGGGAAAAAAGGAAGGAAGGGGGTTAATCCAAAAATATTGGAATAATTGAGGCAAAACTAAAAAATAAAACTGACAAAGGAAGGCAACATTCATGGGTTGTTAATGAAATTTCCCTACCAATAGATAATCAATACTCATATATCAATGCATTTTCCAATTTTAGGATGAAAAATAGAAATAAGTAATTTTGATAGACACTGGTTCAATTAATCAATCATCCGAACATGGATCAGATGCAAAATTGAAATGTAGCGCCAGAGCTCCTAACTTCTCTAAATATGGTTTTTGGCATGAAACTGAGTTTTGTAATGTGGAGCAATCACCTCCTTCACCTCTAGAACACTCATGAACTGACTGTTTTCTTCTACTTGAATCCCACACGCATCCAATATGATTTCTCGAAGAAATAAGTTGCAGTTGATGCTTAGCTAATTATCAAGGAAAACTCAGCAGCTGTTTCCACCTTGTTTATCATCATCAAACATTCATAACTACAGATTCATTCTTATTTTCTCCAAGATCATGAGAAAACTTCTTATGATTTCAGCTTCGTATCGTAAAAAGCGAGACTAATGGTTTTATTGGGAATGGACATTGAAATGCAACTTTCTACCATTGGAGGGCAGACATCAAGTTGAAATTACAGATCAACAAGACAAATTGATGATAATAATAATAATGCTAAAAGCAAACACATACTGAACTTTGTAAGAGGGGAAGGTCTTTGAAGGCCCAGAAGGAAGCTGAGGCACATTACACATAGGATTCTGCATTTTGGATGAGGTGGTCTTCCAAGACCTTGAGCATTGCTCCAGATCTTTCCTGGCCAATCTTGATCTCCTCTTCATTGATATCAACGCCATCCAAGGGGTAGTACTTGCTAGTAGTCTTGGAAATGGCACGTCCATCCGGGGAGGGCCCCAGCCGTATCTCATAGGAGATCTTCTCTAGCTTCCCATCAAGGCATCACCTTCAATCCCCGTGAAGTAATACTTGTATGTCTCTGCATTTATCTCGTCGACCCGCTGCTTCAAGTAGGTTAGAGGGGTTCTTGCAAGGAAAAAACTCGCTTCACCTTACTAGAATAATTTATAGCCTCGAGCAAACAATTTTATGTGAAGGTTGGATTTTTGGTCTTACGTGATTGGATTTTATTCCCAGAAAAAAATTGGAAAAGCCAGAAGTCAAACATAAATATACTTACTTCTGGCTTTTTCTGATAAAATACTAAGTGGGTAAAGCTCAAAATTTGAATATTGTATGAAATATCAGCTTGCTAATCTAACCATCAGCAAAGCTGATCTTCTTTATGCTTCCAACCCCACCATCTCCGTGGATGACTTCAATGCTGTTGAAGGCCCGTGGCATAATTTTTGGGATCAAGTTGTCACCATCAAGGATTAATGCCTTGAATACTCTTGTAGGGGTGATGGGATTCTACAACGAGTGTCTATGAGTAATTCACAAAATGCACAAAACAATCACCCAAGGCACAACAATTTTTACGTGAAAAGCTCATTTAATGTGAAGGATAAAAATCACGGGACCTCTCTTCGGTCCAAGGAAAAACTCTACTATCAAATTATTAATGTTTACAGCAATTAAAATCTGTCACAATAAATCCACAACCAAAATCTCAATCACACTTCAAAACATTCAAGAGATAACAAGGTTATGATAGATATCACCAATGGCAATTGCTGTCAACACAATCTGAGGACCTTCCAGTTGTTCAAATGCAATCTTCACCATTTAAATCAAAGAACAATGAGTTCACAACGTGCTCTCCAAAAATCAGTTCAATCAGACTACAAATGACCTTCTGATCAGCAAGGATGATGAAACTGGTTTTCTGACAAAGTAATCTGAAAACAGATTATGTTCAAGCAGTCTAAACCCAATGATTTTCACTACTTATTCCGATCTCCACTGTTTAGAATCAAGAACCACAAGTGAAGAACAACCACTCCACATTTGAGCTCGATCCAACGGTGACGAACTCGCAAACAGAAATAGAGTGAACTGAATACAGAAAAATTTACAGAAGAAACCCAGAAAGTGATTTCTGTAAATTACCCAAAACTTGATGATTCTGATGTCAAACAAGATCTCCACCGTTCAGATTGAAGAGGAAAGGATGAAGAACACCCAGTCCAAATTTCAGGTCGATCCAACAGTTAACAAATTCGCAAATGCAAATTCAATTAGCTGAAAGGTTGAAGAAAAAATTTTTTTTTCTCTCTCTCTTGGTGAGTTGCACAGCATCTCCAACCTTCAGGTGAGCTACAGTTTTTCCACACACCCTAAAACACACCAAAAAAAATATATATATATATATATATACAAGGGTTTAAAACCCTAGTGAGACCCACAAATATATATATATATATATATTTTGTTTTAATTCCCCTCACATAGGAGGGAACCTAACAATTCTCTCCCTCCCGACTATGTGGAGGAATGTCCCAAACCGGCAATCAAACGACATGTCTCAAACTTAGTTCTTTGAAGAACTTTTGTGAACATATCAGAACCATTATCATCAGTGTGTATCTTTTCAAGTTCAAGCAACTTGGAATCCAAAACATCTTGAATCCAATGATATCTCACATCAATGTGTTTGGATCTACCATGAAAAGTAGGATTCTTACCGAGATGAATTGCACTCTGACTATCACAATATAAGACATACCATTGTTGAGTGAGTCCAAGTTCATTCACAAATTTCTTCATCTAAAGTAACTCTTTGCATGCTTCAGTAGTTGCAATAAACTCAGCCTCTGTGATAGACAATGCAATACATTTTTGCAATCTGGATTGCCATGCCATTGTTCCCCCTGCAAAAATAATCAAATACCCAGAAGTAGATTTTCTAGAATCAATATCCCCTGCCAAATCAGAATCTGTATAACCAGTGAGAACAGGTTTGTCAGTTCTAAAACACAACTTCAAATCAGAAGTACCACGGAGATATCTTAAAATCCATTTGACTGCATTCCAATGCTCATTTCCTGGATTAGATAGAAATCTACTTACTGTACCAACTGCATGGGCTATATCTGGTCTAGTACAAACCATAGCATACATCAAACTCCCTACTGCAGATGCATAAGGAGTTCTTTGCATATCTGCTTTTTCTTGCTCACTAGAAGGTGACTGTTTGACACTCAATTTAAAAGATGTGTTAAAAAGAGTACTTACAGTTTTAGCCTTTTCTATATTAAACCGCTGTAATACCTTCTCAATGTATTGCTCTTGAGACAACCACAGTTTCTTGCACTTTCTATTACGAATGATCTTCATACCAAGAATATGCTTTGCTAGTCCTAAATCTTTCATTGTAAAAGATTTACTCAACTCTTTCTTCAAACTATCAATTCTAGAGGAGTTAGGGCCTACAATGAGCATGTCATCAACATATAACAACAAAATGATAAAGTTATCATCAGAGAATTTTTGTACAAAAACACAATGATCAGAAGTAGTCTTCTTGTACCCTTATTGTACCATAATTGATTCAAACTTCTTGTACCATTGTCTGGGTGCTTGTTTTAAACCATACAAACTCTTTTTAATTTGCAAACATAATTCTCTTTTTTTTTTTTTACCACAAAACTTTTAGGTTGTTCCATGTAAATTTCCTCCTCTAAGTTACCGTGGAGGAAAGCTGTTTTCACATCCATTTTTTCAACTTCTAAATCAAGGCTTGCAGCTAAGCCCAAAATAACTCAAATGGATGACATTTTAACAACTGGTGAGAAAATTTCATCAAAGTCAATGCCCTTTTTCTGACTAAAACCTTTAAAAACCAACCTGGCTTTATATCGTGGACATGAGGAATTTTCTTCATGCTTCACCCTATAGACCCACTTGTTCTTCAAGGCTTTTCTACCTTTAGGAAGCTTGACCAGTTCAAAGGTATGATTATCAAGCAAAGACTGCATTTCATCCTTCATAGCTGTAACCCATTCTGTCTTATGCTCACTTTCAATAGCCTCTTGAAAACATTTAGCTTTATCTCCATCTGTCAATAATACATACTCATTAGGAGGATATCTAGAAGAAGGTCTGCGGTTTCTAGTTGATCTCCAAAATGGAGCTTCATGGTGCTCAACACGTGTCTCTTGTTGGTTATCAACTACTTTATGTACAGGAGCATCTATCTCATCTGCAACTTCATGTTCATCCTTAGCTTGATCATTTTGAATGTCATTTTGCACAGTGACTAGACCTTGAATCTCAACTTCATTGGGCACAATTATTGTAGGAGTTAAATCTAAGTCAATCAAACTATCATTTTGAGTCTTTAACTTCTCTGTCTTGTCAATATCTTCAATAGTCTGATCCTCTACAAAGATCACATCACGGCTTCTGACAACTTTCTTTTCAATTGGATCATAACACCTATAACCAAATTCATCTTGGCCATATCCAATGAAGAGACATTGTCTTGTCTTAGCATCCAATTTAGACCTTTCATCTTTAGGAATATGCACAAAACATTTGCAACCAAATACTCGTAAGTGGTCATAAGAAACATTCTTACCATACCACACTCTGTTAGGAACATCAACATCTAATGCAACAGTGGGAGTTAGATTAATCACATGCGCAACGGTGTACAAGGCCTCACCCCAAAAAGATCTAGGCAATTTTGCATCAGAAAGAACACATCTAACTCTCTCCACCAATGTTCTGTTCATTCTTTCTGCCAATCCATTTAGCTGAGAAGTCTTAGGAGGTGTTTTCTGAAGTCTGATACCTTGCTCTCGATAATATGCATCAAAAGGCCCACAGTATTCACCACCATTATCTGTACGAACACATTTCAACTTTTCCCTGTCTCTCTTTCAGCAAAAGCTTGAAATTGTTTGAATGCATCAAGTACTTGATCCTTTGATTTCAAAACACGAACCCATAATTTCCTGGAGTGATTATCAATAAATGTCACAAAATAAAGTGCACCACTAAATGATTTTATCTTCAAAGGACTACAAACATCTACATGTATCAACTCAAGCAAATCATTTTTCCTAAAAGAAGGATGGTGTTTGAAAGAAACCCTTTTCCGTTTTCCAATCAAGCAATGTTCACATTTGTCTAATTTTGCACCTTTCAACCCTGAAAGCAAATTCTTCTTAGCCAGACAATCAAGTCCTTTCTCACTGATATAACTCAACCTCTTGTGTCATAATTTAGAAGAGTAATTACTTTCAACTGCATTCACAAGACTGTTAGAGATTGAAACTTGCAACCAGTACAACCTGAATACTTCTTCCTTTTAGCCACAACCAAAGAACCTTTAGTGAGTTTCATTTCCCCACCATTAAAAATGCTGCAATAACCATCATCATTAAGCTTACTAGCAGAAATCAAATGTAGTCAAATATCAGGTGCATGTTTAACATCCTTAAGAACTTATTTTGTCCAATTGTTGGTCTCTAGACAAACAGTTTCAGTGCCTACTACCTTTGATAATCCATCATTACCCATCTTTAAGACCCCAAAAATCACTTGGAGTGTAAGATGTAAAGAATTCTTTCCTTGATTAACATGAAAGAAGCACCACTATCAACTACCCAATTGGTTTCATCACTACCAACATTAATCATATCTTTATCATTACAAACAATAATAAGATAACCTATAGTGGTGGCATTAACACGGTCATCATTATCATCGTTGCCTTTCCTTTCTTATTTGCCTTTATTAGCTTTATTCTCCTTTTTCCACTTGAAACAATATTTCTTGATGTGCCAATGTTTTACCACAATAATGATATTCAAAATTTTTATACCTTAACCTTGATTTGCTTCTACTTTTGCCTCTGTTATGCTGATCTTGACCCTTGCTTTTACTTCTCTCCCTATTTTCAGTAACCAACACCTCTGATTGCAATGAGGAACCTTGAGACTTCCTTCTCATCTCTTCATTTAAGACACCTCCCTTAGCAACATCAAAGGAAACAACACCATTAGGAGTTGAATTTGTAAGTGAAACCTGAAAGGTCTCCCAAGAATCAGGAAGAGTATTAAGTAACCAGAGTCCAAGAATCTCATCATCAAATTTAATGCCCATATTAAACAATTGATCTACAGTTCCTTGAAACTCATTCAGATGATCAGCAACAGAACTACCTTCTCTATAATTCAACTGCATCATTTTCTTCAATAAATACAATTTGTTATTACCACTCTTTGAAGCATACAAAGATTGTAACTTGTTCCATAATGTTCTAGCATGCTTTTCATTGCAAACATGATTAAAAACATTATTATCCACAAATTGTCGAGTAAACCCACATACTTCCTCATGCTCAAAACTCCATTTTTCATTACTTTTAGATTCTGGCTTTTGAGTAGGAAATATAGGCAAATGCAGTGATTTCACAAATAGAAAGTCTTTCATTTTATTTTTCCATAAGTGATAATTTGTGCCATTCAAGCAAATCATTCTGCTTGTATTAACCTCAATCTTTTGCTTAAAATAACTAATTAACCAAGCTCTAATACCAGTTTGATGGGATTTTACAATAAGTGTCTATGAGCAATTTACAAAATGTACAAAACAATCACACAAGGCACAACAATTTTTACGTGGAAAACTCCTTCAATGTGAAGGATAAAAACCACAGGACCTTTCTCAGGTCCAAGGAAAAACTCTACTATCAAATTATTAATGTTTACAGCAATTAAAATCTGTCACAATAAATCCACAACCAAAATCTCAATCACACTTCAAAACATTCAAGAGATAACAAGGTTATGATAGATATCACCAATGGCAGTTGCTGTCAACACAATCTGAGGACCTTCCAGTTGTTCAAATGCAATCTCCACCGTTCAAATCAAAGAACAATGAGTCCACAACGTGCCCTCCAAAAATCAGCTCAATCAGACCACAAATGACCTTCTGATCGGCAAGGATGATGAAACTGGTTTTCTGACAAAGTAATCTAAAAATAGATTATGTTCGAGCAGTCTAAACCCGATGATTTTCACAAGTTATTCCGATCTCCACTGTTCAGAATCAAGAACCACAAGTGAAGAACAGCCACTCCACATTTGAGCTCGATCCAACAGTGAACGAACTCGCAAACAGAAATAGAGTGAACTGAATACAGAAAATTTTACAGAAGAAACCCAGAAAGTGATCTCTGTAAATTACCCAAAACTTGATGATTCTGATGTCAAACAAGATCTCCACCGTTCAGATTGAAGAGGAAAGGATGAAGAACACCCAGTCCAAATTTCAGGTTGATTCAATGGTTAACAAATTCGCAAATGCAAATTCAATTAGCTGAAAGATTGAAGAAAAAATTTTTTTCTCTCTCTCTTGGTGAGTTGCACGGCGCCTCCAACCTTCAGGTGAGCTACAGTTTTTCCACACACCCTAAAACACACCGAAAAAAAAAAAATATATATATATACAAGGGTTTAAAACCCTAGTGGGACCCACAAATATATATATATTTTTTATTTTTATTTTAATTCCCCTCACATAGGAGGGAACCCAACAAGGGGGAATAAGGGTAGTGTACACGTCGGTGAAACTGATAGCTGTCGTAGTCTTGTGTAGTTATGAAGGTAAATTTGGTAGTAGAGAGGAAAATGGAATAGCTAAGCAGGGAGTCTAAATTTTCTTTGGAGAAAGTAAATGGGAGGAGACAGTATTTAATAATTGTTAGGCACTAGAGGACTTGGGTATAGAGCTTGCTTCGCTTGGTTACGTTCCCAGAGAAAGTAGAGGCTATATATTCTGGTTCTTGTCCATTTGCCATGTCTTAGATCCATCAGGCTGCATTAAATAGATTCCCTACTATTTTAGGGGGGAAGGGTGTAAACTTCAAATTCCTATTGGGTCCCAAATATATATTTTATTAGTGCTATGTAAAGAAAGTTTTTAATAATATTCTTGATTGATACAAATACAGGGAACAAAAACATGGATCTCATATATAACACATTGCTACAGACGTGCACTAGAAAAAGAATAAAATAGGAAACCTGGATTAGGAAACGATTTGTTAGTTTGATAGCTTTAAGTTGACATTAATATGAGTAAAACTGTCAACTTTCATCGGTAAAGTGGTTAACAATCCAAGGAAAAAAAAACATAAATTCTTTTTATAGTTGAAGCCTTGCGGCGAGTTGCGGACAAAACTCGTGAAGCTGTTACTATCAATAGTATGTACTAGTTACCTCTAGTTGAGATGAATAACTGCTTTTTGAATTCTTGGGACTAACAACAATTTTGTTTGCGTTTTTAAGCCCTATACATCAAAAGCCTTTCTGGGGTTCAACAAGAGATATTCATTTAATGTTTTGTTCAAAATAAGTGAAGCTGCTTATTTTCGGAGGCCAACAATTGG
This sequence comes from Thlaspi arvense, assembly GCA_911865555.2. Taxonomy (NCBI): domain Eukaryota; kingdom Viridiplantae; phylum Streptophyta; class Magnoliopsida; order Brassicales; family Brassicaceae; genus Thlaspi; species Thlaspi arvense. The sequence goes on along the minus strand of CAJVSB020000910.1, from coordinate 76,247 downwards.
AATGTCCTGCAATAACATGGCATTGATTCATACTTGATCACATGAAATTGATGACCGTGAAGTTCAATAAGGTTGTTTTGTATGCCTAATTATATGAGACTAACGGAATCGTAGGTCTTGTTTGAAGAAAAGGAAAAAAACAAAAAAAATCATATGTTGCAATATCCTTAGAAGGATAAGCAGGCAGCTCTCTTCTCTTGAGGACCTTTAGGAGATTTCAATACCTGATCATTATTTTACTAGGATGATTTTAAAAAGACTTGAAATAATTCGATGGATCACGTTTTCCGCTAGTAGCCCTTTGCTGACTGCTTTCTGTTAATAAAAATTAAAAATGCTAACCATTTCCAACTGCTCCCAATGTGAGTAGTAGTCAACAAAAAGGGCCCATCAACCCATTAACCACTCTTTAAGTATCTGGGATATGAGAAACAAGCAATAAGATCTATGCTACCACATTTTTGTGCAAAATAAAGTTCATTATATATCTTCGGATATTAACTTCTGCAATCTACAGTTGTCTCTCAGGAGCAATCATTGTAAAGAAGAGGCAAACTTTGATGCAAGGAGGCCAAATTCAGTTCCAGTAATCAGCCTTTACAAAAAAAGAAGGGAGACAAGGATCTTCTGTTGTTAGGCAGACACAATATAATGTTGAATAAGTACTTTCCACTGCCCTTTCTCTTTTTGATGGCATCATAAGGTTTTGAATTTGAGTTATAGCTTTAAGAACTTAAACTATGTGGGCTAAATGTAAAAAATTGACAATCACACTTGTTTATAATTGCCATGAACCAAACTTATTTTTCTTCATTTCATTTGTTGGATACATAGAGTGAGACAAAACAGCTTATATATAGAAGATGCAAGAAAGGACATGCTACCCTGGTGGGTAGGATTTAGCTTCAACATATAAGCAGATTAAATGCTGGTATAATGCACTGGGAGATCACGAAAGGCCAATAGACTGTACATAAGAGGAATTAAGCATAGGCTTCAGGATTTTTGTGGAGCTAGTCTTACAGGACCTTGAACATTGCCCCAGACCTTTCTTGGCCAGTCTTGATCTTATCGTCACTGATCTCAACACCATCCAAGGAATAGTACTTGCTTGTGGTCTTGGCAATGGTACCTTCATCCTCAGAGGCCACAAGCTGAATCTCGTAACAGATCTTTTCTAGCTTACCAGTTAAAAACATCCCTTTCAATCACTCTGTAGCAGTACTTATTTGTCTATTTGTTGATCTCATCCACGTGATGCTTCAAGTAAGTGAGTGTTCCTGCACCAACAACACTCATGTCACCATATTGGGACTAATAAGCAGAAGTTAAAGGTTTGTTATTTATGCACCGCATTAAATTAATCAATGTCATCTAACTAGATAAGCAAATAGAGCCTTCTGCAAAGTTGATCTTCTTGATGGTTCCGACCCCTCCATCTCCTTATAAGACTTCAATTCTCTTGAAGGCTTGTGGCATAATTTTGGGATCAAGTTGTCCCCATTGAGGATCAAGGCCTTAAATGCCCTTGCTGGGGCAATTGGGGAACACCCATGGTCTTGTCAAGTTCTAGGTAAATTAAGAGTTAAGAGGCTAAATGCAGATTGTGTCAAGAAGATAGTCCTTAAGTAAAGGGAGAGGATGGTATTTATATTGGATTGAGGTACTCAAGGTCTCCGTATGGGATTTTGTTTCAATTTATAGATCTTCACACTGAAAACTAGGGTTAATATATCCTGGTTCTTGTCTAATTTGTATGTCATTTTTCCAATGAGCCTCATCTCAATGGATTCCCAAGTTCGTTGTAGCAAGAAGGATGGGAAGATCAAATACCTGCTTGGTTCCAAATATACATTTCCTTGGGATGATACAAATGCGGAGGACAAACAATACTAATTTATAATATATGATTAGATATGTAGGATTGGATTTTAAAAGACAAGAAGTGAAAGCAAAACAGAGCTTAGTTTTCAAGAGTCTAATGGCTATTAACCCTTTGAATTCAATGATTTCTTAAAGGTTACTAGTATGAAATTATCAAGTTCAATGCCCCTTAAAAGATATCTTAGATAGGGAAAAATTAAATTTCTATAGTTATGGAAAATAAGCTTTAATTCAAGGCAAAATTATTAAAGCATTTGGTGTTGTGACAGTTCTAACTAGTGATGCACAGAATATTTGTCAAAACAATTTTATGTTTGAAATTGGAGTAAATATAAGGGTTCATGCCATATGATATACCCCCACAAGTCAAAAGCCTTTTATGGGGGCTAGGAGAAAGGAATTCAGTTGCAACCTTAGCAAATTAAACCAAAGAATCAAGCTTTGCTCTAGATTAGTGAAGTTTCCAATTTTCAAGGGCCTATGTTTTGGAATTGTAAGCAAACTCCATTTGGAAGGTACAATGTGATAAATCACCTTCAGGCTTCATCCCTACCATCAGTCACAACAACAGGTCTAGTTTTCTCGGAAAATTCCATGTTGCTTTTGGAACTTTCAGAGGAATTACTTGCATAATTCTACAGTGAATTGGATCGGTTATGGTGGTTAGATTTTTCTAACCTTTTTAGAAACACTTTGCTTATCCTAAGGAGATCTTTTGAGTAAAAAAATGAATGGCACTCATGTAACTGATACTTGTTAGAGTTGAAAGAGTGAAGAAGATAGTGAAAGATCCAAAAGTACAGAATTCATTTGGAATTGCTATCATCATGTGCTAATTTTCAATGAGTAGCTTTGCTAAGAAAGTAAGGCCAACTGATCTTTTTACCTTTATTTTAAGGGTGTGTGTTATTAGAATCTAAGCTATTGAACTTTCTGCAAAATAAGGCCCGTCTCTTCTTGCAGACTAACTTATAGCATTCAACATTCATATTCAAGCGAAATCATGGGTTCACAGAAAAGGTAAATTTTAGCTAGAAAGGTGGAGTTTCATCGCTTATACACAAACTGTTCATTGTCACAACCAAATCTCTTATTCTAATCTTTTATTGGATATAAAGAGAGAAAATTTCACACTAAGAAGAGGCACAAAACAACATGTTATCAAGGTGGGCGAATTTATTTCTAACAGCATCAATAGCAACAAATAGGCAAACCACACTAACTTTAATCCACTTGAGAGGTCAAAGAGGCCAATTTGGATAGAGATGGGAGGCACTAAGCATATGCTTCTGGGTTTTTGATGAGGTAGTCTTCCAAAACCTTGAACATGGCTCTGGATCTTTCCTGGCCAGTCTTGATCTCCTCTTCACTTGTCTCAACACCATCCAAGGGATAGTATTTTCTTGTGGTCTTGGCAATGGTACCGCCAGCCGGGGAAGCCATAAGCTGAATCTCATAAGTGATCTTCTCTAGCTTACCAGTCAAGGCATCCCCTTCAATCATAGTATAGCAATACTTGAATGTCTCTGCATTTATCTCATCAATGCGGTGCTTCAAGTAGGATAGAGGGGTTCCTGCATAGAAACACTCGTATCACCACGATGGGGAATAATAACTAAGCATGAGTAAAGTTGTCTGTTATGGATGCATTTGTGGGCAAGACATATGGAAGGCATGGATCACAAAATAAGGAAGTCAATGGTGCCAAAAATGGGAAGTATAACAAATAATGATTTTATTCCTAATTAAGGAAGTCAATGGCGCCACAAATGGGGAGGAAGACAAATAATGATTTTATTCCTAATTAGATAAGTTTATTTTAGCAAGTATTTTCATTAAATCCTTAATTTTAGTTTTCCTATTTTTGGAATAATCTCCTTTGTAATCTTTATTTAAGAGGACAATTGGAAGGGAATAAAGGAAGCAAAAATTTAATCCGAACTTATAGAGGTTTAAGGCTCTCTTTCTGTAACGAGTCTAAGGTTAGGAGCTCTCTTCAACGAGTTCTATAGATAATCATAGGTTCTTCACAAGGCAAGAATCGTAACAAGGGAAAAACTGCATCCCTTGACGCAGATTTTCTTGTGCATCACCCTATAACTCGATCCGTGACACGGGAACATAACATTGTCAAATATAATTCTTGGAATTAAGTTATTTTAGATTAGCTATATTATCAACCTTCAGTAAAATTGATCTTTTTGATGGTTCCTGCACCTCTATCTCCTTCCAAGACTTCAATGCTCTTGAAGGCTTGTGGCATAATTTTAGGGATCAAATTGTCACCATCAATGATCAAGCCCTCGAATGCCCTTGCTGGAGGGATTTGGGAGGAGGCTTCATCGGTGAAAGTGATAACAGCCATGATCTTCCAGAGTTGGGAAGGTAAATTAGGGAGTGAAGAGGCCAGATGTGATTGTTTGAGGTTTCTTTGAGTAAAAGGAGGGGGACAGGATGGTATTTATATTGGATGAGAGGTACTCAAGGTCTCAGTATTGAGGTTTGTTTCATTTGAACAATCTTCTCCAAGAAAACTAAGTTGATATTCTGCTTCTTGTCTGGTTTTTTTTTTTTTGTCTTAGATTCGTTGAACTGCATTTCAATGATTGCTCAAGTCTCCACTTCAGTACAAATATATAATTCCTTGAATAGCTGATTTACACAAATATACAGGACAAGCTTATGGATCTCCTGTCTCCTTACCAATAAACAATGTGATTAAAATATGTGCGACAGGATTTAGAAAGGACAAATTTAGAAATTGGAATAAGTTAAAAGAAAAAAGAGAAACTGAGAAGTAATTACTAGAGGAAGTTGTCCTTCCTGACTTTCAGAAAAACTGTTTAGTCCTAAAAGAATGAAACTGGTGCAACTGGCAAGGAAATCTAATATCACATTCTATTTTTTTAAAGGAAATTCTGTAAAAAAATGCCTTTTAGATTATCAAGCGAGGAAGTCTAAAGAAAATATAAAAAGTAAATATAATATATTTCTTTATGTAACTTTGCCTAAAGTCAGTCCCATATATACATCAGTAGATCTTGAGGGCACGAAATAAGAGGATCCAAGATATCATCCTAGCCATTAAGACAAATCCAAGGTCTTTGTGCTGGATTTGGTTTCATTTGATTATAATGTCCATAGACAACATAGGCAATATTCTGATTCTTGTCTATTCCGTATGTCATAGCTCCAGTTAGCTGCACCACAAAGAATTTATAATTCTATTGTGGAAGTAGGAAGGGTGGAAAGGTCAACTATCCACTTGGTTCCAGGTACCACTTTCCTTGTAATACTTGATTGATGCAAATGCATGGGAAAAAGTATTACCAATATATGTTATGTAGGCATGAAATTTAGAAAATAAAGAAATGAAAATAGAAACAGAACTTAGTTACAAGAGTTTAATGGCTATCTATTTTTTTTTGACTTACTCTTCAAGTTTTTAAGGTTACTAATCTTGAATTGTCAAATTGCATAATTTAAAAAACAAAGAATTGATTTTTGGTGGAATAGTCAAATTGATATCCATCAAATCTGAACAAACTTAGTTTTGTGAAGTGGCCTATTCAAACAAAACCTTAAATGTGTAGCCACCCACAAATCATGAGCCACAGCATGTCTAGTTCTTTGGACAGAAGGCTGCCTCTCGTTGAGCTTTTAGAGCCTGTAGGAGAGCTCTATACTCCATGATTTATGGAATGATTTTACAAGGATTTATTTCTGTTCTGGTGGGTGTGTTTTTTCTGACTCTTCTCTTATTAGGTAGAGCCTACATGTGGCCAAAGATGTCTCAACCATACGAAATCCTTGCTGATTCACAAATGAGTTGTACTGATAATTTGTATGGAATTTAATATTTTATATTCTAGATTTTAGAGAAATTCTTTTTAAAAAGTTACTTACTTGAGTTAACTGATAAAGTCATAGAAATACCCAAAAAATGGAAAAGGGAAATATTTGGGTACTTGTTATCATTACGTGATAGCTTTCAATTGGTAACTATCGCCAAAAAGAAAGGGCCATTGATCTGTTGACCTTGGTTTAGGGGACTGCAGTTTATTTCATTTACTTACTCTATTCAAACTAAGGCAATATATTATATTCCTGTCTATTTGTGGGTCATATATCTAGTGAGTACCAACTTGGTTTCGAATATAAATTTCCCAGGAATACTTGATTGATGCAAATGCATTTACAGAGTTTTTGGTAATCTGCGGTGAGATTGCTTATGCAGGTTGAAATTTGGAAGATAAAAGAAGAGAAAACAAAAGTGCAACTTAGTTACTGGAGATTAATGGGTATTAACTCTTATTGAATTTTTTTCAACTTTCTAAGCTTACTAGTCTGCAGCAGTTTAACTCCCTTCAAATGAAATTTTGGGGAAAAATGGGGAAAAATTCCTGTAGAAATTGGGGCCAATACTTCACCTATTTTAATTAGTGGAGTACAAAATATTTGCCAAACAATGTAATATATCACAAGATGCAAGTGCCGGAAAGTCATTTTTTTAGCCCTTTTGTTAATAGCTGGAGTAGGTGTGATAGTTCATACCTTATGTCGTTGCCCCCAATATGGTACATCATTCCTTCAGTTCCTTCAAGTTGGGTGATTATTGATTTAGCAACTCGAACTGACATTCCCAAGGTCAAGAGGTTTCAGGGTTTGAGCATTAGTATTGAAACCACCACCACCTCTCTGGAAACCTTTTATTGCTAATACTGCTCTACTTCTCTGCTGAGGTGGAATATTTATTTGGTAACTATAACTTGACAATAAATATGTCTAACCAAGGCTTTCCTACACCATGCAAGCAAAGCGTTTGCCGGCCCAAATGGAAGGAGTTCAGATTCTGCCTTCTTATTTTGATGACTCATGCAAGGTTTTGGTTTTGATTTACTGAAGCAAGAGCTTCAATCATGTAGCTAGATATAACAATCACATTCGTAATTGGACTGCTCATTGTCATGAAGCAAATCTCTTACTCAGCTTTCCTTTATTGGTTATACAGACATAGAAACAGTTAAAGTTCTGAAAAAGCATGAAAATTGCTACCCGGACTGGCTTATTTTCAACACAGGCATCAAGTGTAAAAAACAGGGCAAGAACACACTGAAATAAATGTACGCGAGAAGTAATAAAAGAGAAGCTGAATAAAGAGACAAGTGGCATTAAGCATAGGCATCAGGGTTCTTGACGAGGTACTCTTCAAGGACCTTGAACATTGCCCCTGACCTTTCCTGTCCAATCTTTATCTCCTCTTCACTTATCTGAACACCCTCCAAGGGTAGAACTTGCTTGTAGTCTTGGCAACAGAACCACCATCAGGGGATGCCACAAGCTGAATCTCGTAAGATATCTTCTCAAGCTTACCAGTCAAAGCATCCCCTTCGAAGACCGTGTAGCTGTACTTGAATGTCTCTGTATTGATCTCATCAACGCGGTGCTTCATGTAGGTAAGAGGGGTTCCTACAGGTCCAACATTCATTCCACTTTATTTAAATTAATAAGCATTAATAAAATTATGTCTTCAGCAATATATATTTTCTAACCTTCAGCAAAGTTGATCTTTTTGATGGTTCCGGCCCCTCCATCTCCTTCTAAGATTTCAATGCTCTTGAAGGCTTGTGGCATTATTTTTGGGATCAATTTGTCTCCATCAAGGAAAAAGGCCTTGAATGCCCTTGCGGGAGGATTGGGAAGTGGTGTCATTGGTGAACGTGAGAACAGCCATAATCTTGCAGAGTTGTAGGTAAGTTAGGCAGTGAAGAGGGCTAGATGGGATTATGTTGAGAAGAGAGGTTTCCTTGACAAAAGAAACGGGGGACAGGATGGTATTTATATTGGAATTATGTAGCAGAGGAGTCTGTTATGGAATTTGTTTCATACCATTAATCTATTCAGAGGAAACTAAGGCAATATATCCTAGCTACTGTCTAATTTGTATGTCTTGTTTCTAGAAAGCGCCCAAAATGAATTCCCAAGTCTAATCTAAGAGGTAGGAAAGATGAGAACATTAAATTCCTACTTGGTACAAATGAATAGGACAATTATATGAATATCAAAATCACTTAATTTTACCTCTTTAAGTTTGGCATTTAGTTTATGTGTCTAAATATGAATTGAAGGCATTTTGCTTCTTATGCACTTGTCTTAAAAACTGTGAAGGTTGTTTCCGGACTTTTTCAAGTCCCCTTGGAATGAAATATGAAGCAAAGCTGTCATCCCTCCCATTATAGGCTTGATATTGTACAAGTTATCATATATCCTACTGATGATTCCTATGGGAATATTATTTTGTGATCCTGTTGTATGGAGGATATTCCCAAATCCTTATCTAGAAGAAGAATAGTTTTGCTCTGTAACAATTAAGCAACATTGAGTGTTTTAAATTAGTTTCAAATATTTCCTTAAAGACTAAAATTCATGGGTAATAGAAGCTGCAGTTACAAGGAGTTCTGGGAGACCAATGTACTTGCAGTTTAACTAAATCAATCCTCGGAAGATTTTTCCAATATTCCTCTTATTATTATCGTTATTATTTTTGCATTCTGCCACGTGTGAACTTTTGACACGTGACGCCTGAGGGTAACCGTTTACCAAACAGTTAATCTGTAATTTTGTGGACATGTGAGAGCATCCCGGGTAATTAAGTTGGCCTATTTGTATATTTTCTATGCGCTCTTTTGTGGATGAAAATGCACAAAGAAGGCCCGGTTTTTCATTTTTTTATAACAAAAAAAAATAACCCAGTTCGGCAACTTGTTTCCTGGATTTTCAGAAACAAGTATATTTTGATACAATTAAAACTATGTTTTGGGTTGAGGTGTCTTTGTGTTGGCCATCCGGGAAGAAGAACAAGTACAGGGGAATTGTGCTGCTCCTGCGATAGTGAAATACGGGGAGGAATTCAAATTTGAAGCCCGTTCCTTTACAGTCTTGTGTTGGAAGTCCTGAACAGTTCGAGAGAATTTCATAGCATGCCAATAGGATTACGTCAATGTCGTTGAAATCACTTCCCCCTTGCCTTACTGTATATCATCGGCTTAGAAAATATGTAATTTCCTTTTCCTTCCTTTGTCTGTGATGAGTATCAACATGAAGATTATTTCTTTTGCTCCTTTTATTTTCTCTTTTGGGAACCATTAAATATATGGCTTGGCTAATAAAGAACCATAATCAACCGAACTATCCTCTTTGTTGAACTATCAACAGAATTATTCAAAGGATGACGAAGAAACAAAAGAAACCATTTCTAATTAGCAGATGATTGCTGCCCTGAAACTAAAACAAATGATATTTTCTTCACAAGATAATTACAAAATAAGTGTACTGGTTCATAACGCTGTCTTCAAAATCATTCCAACAGTGCTGTTCCTTGAACTAGCGTATTTGGTCACTCGTCACAAACCACAAAGCAATACACAAAAACTCAAAACTGACAATAATAGAAATGTATTGTACAATCGGCTGTCTTAGTAAAATCACCAAACTAAATTAAAACCATCAGGCAGAATTCCACCTTTCATGCACATTTTTGTACACCCAATTCAACTATAAATTCTAATTGTGACATTCAACATAACGTTGCAAAATCCATAGGTCCAACAACCAAAAACGATAATCAAGGAAATACGTCCAGTCATAGGGTCCACAACTATAATTCCTAATATGGTTGATACCTCAAATCTGCTCGTCAACATCTCCTTCTGCCATGCCACCGCACATGCCACAACCCCACTGTATAACAGAAAGAGGTATAAATAAATTCCAAAGATTTTCAGTAGTTATAAACTTTATCAACTTCCAACATTAACAAAATCAAATTCCAAAGGCACAGGAAAATCTAGAAAGAATAATTAGCACTTTCTTGAATTATGATTATTGGCAAATAGCAAATTAAACTATCCATCTCCATGGCAAGGTTTACTTTATATGTAAAGAAATGGAACCATTTCAATTTAACATAAATTCTTCCAATAACTGAAACTGAAACACTCACTTCCAAATAGCTTTTTCACTTTCTAAGAAGACAAGAAAAATCATATTTCAGCCTTACAGAAGAATGAAAAGACACCAATTTGATTTGCATACCACCACAGCCTACAGGGTTGCCAAATAAGTTGTTCTAATCAAACAGTTCCAAGCACCCAAAGGGAATAAGCACATGTAATGTAGAGTTTAAAAAATATCTGAAACCCGGAGATCAAGAGCATAGACACAATATCACCTTCACTATCCCTCGTATTCTCAGGTCTCAAACTTCCTCCTGCTGCTACTGCTATCCACGCCAGTGAATATATATGAATGATATTCACACATGCAAGATCTGAGAAGTCAAAGCTCAATACAACCCACCTTAAACTCCAAGAAACAATCATTGATTATTCAAAGAAGGTACTCATTTCTACTTTATGAATCTGACTTTCCAATGACGAGCAATAAGAGAAAGATTCTGCCTAACTTGAACACACATGCATGAGGTAAAGTTCCGGTTATTCAACAAGACAATTGCAAATTAATCATATAAGGAAATACACGAGGATTTAAACAAAATAAAAAATCCTTCCATTCAGTCATTTTAACGGCTCTCATGACAACACAATATGTAGAATACCAAACATCAAAAACCAACAATCCTTTTATTAAATACCTGCTGCAGACAAATCTTGTCAGACCTTGACACACGGCCTGCAACACCATCTTCTGCAAAGGTCACAAACCCAAAACCTCTATGGCCAGTTCTCTTGGGATCCTATATCAAGTTAACATTTGGAGCCCATGGGTTATTTATAGTTCAGAAAATATTTTGTACCACAGAGAAAATAGCATCCACCTTTGGGACAAAGACAAAAAATTTGGCCAAACTTACAGAAGTAATGGTACAGATCATCAGCTGTAGCCTCCTGAGGAAGCATGCCAACAAAACTCTTCTTGCCCATTCCTCGAGTGGATTCCTCCCGATCCATATAAAATAAAATAAAGAACAAAATAAAAGACTAAACCAGATTGCACATCAAATCTCACTCTCATAAAACACAAGAAGCACAGAAGGAAATTACTTCCATATGTAGAGCATGGATAATCATACAATGTAGGGGAACCATATCCTTGCTTCCTATGATCACCCTCGTTGGGTTTTAGGCATCTGAAAACTAGTTGACTGCATGAATGGCACTCCTCCAAAGCCCTGTCGTAATATGAAGCATACAAAATTAAATCATTACCAATAATATGCAGCAATTTGTAAGTCTACCAGGCAAATGAGTCAATATATTTTCAACATATTACAAACAAACCTGCAATAAATTTGATGGGCCATGAACATAGGGGAACATTGCAGCACCTACACTAGGGGAGTACATAGGCTATAATTGCTGTGTGGGAACATTGACAGCTGCCCATATTGACCTTGCACTGATGCTCCATAATATGCTGAATTCAAATGACCATGCATGTTAGACATTGTTTTGGCTCCCTGTCCTTGAAAGATATGTTGGGATGATTCATTCTGCAAGTATGAAAACATTATGTCATAAGAAAACTCCAAACAATGCAAGCTTTATACCAATCTAAAATACCAATTGTAAATGACACATAAACAGATAATTACATGTAAAGTCTTACCATTGCCGATCTGTTGGAAGAAGTTTGTGCAGGTTCTTTTGTGTTACTATCATTGGCATCATATGTGCTTTTCCCAGCACAGTTGTCACCAGCAGTTTCCAATTGCTTTTTTGAATGCTTCGAAAATCCCTTCCTTGTATGTCCAATAGTATGACACCTGGAGTTCTCGGGTATCTCACAACTCTTCCTTTTCTTCTTAGGGGCACCCCTGGTCTCGACAATGCTAACATCATCCACATCAATCATAAGATCCTTCACACCACCAATACTTTTACTACGTTGTTTCTCTAACCTCGAGGTTAGTTTGAATATTTCAGATTTAACCTCATTAAAATCTTCCCTATTTTGTGCAGCTAGAAAGGAAAGCCAATTACAAGCAGATCCTAACAATCCATATCGCGACATGAATGTCTTCCGGTCTCTACTATTTTCATCACCTTGCGAAGTGTTAACAATCTTTGCAGCCTTTGTCCATCTATGGCAAATCAAACTTGGAGGCAACTGTGCTAAGTGTTCATACTTCAAGACACATATAATGTGGGAGCAAGGTATTCCATTGCTCTCATAAGATCTGCAATAGCAAACAAATCTCTCTTCCTTTCTCTCTAACCTAACTTCATATACACGCCGAGGCCTACAATATTTGTTTAGCATAAACAAAATTGTGTCCTCAGTTTCGTCGCGCTGGACAACAAAAAAGGCAGCAGCTTCATTAAGCTCTACTTTAAATTCCTTGTACATAGCTCCTGTGTAAACATTAGCTGCCCCTTTCTCAAGTGGCCCCAAAGCAGAAGTTATTACTGGTTCTTCATACATGGTATCAAAGTCAGCCACAAGTTCATCATTCCTATACTCTCGGACAATCCTCTCATAATTGTGAACAAACTCAACCAAAGTGTCGTGAGGGCTCGTACATTTATCAATGAAAGCATTAGTCCCCTCACACCTCGATGCTCTTATTCCGAAGTAAAACCTTTCTCGGTGAAAGGCAGTTGCCCACATCTCCTTTCTCTTATATGACTTCTTCACCCACTTATTATCAGATAAGCCAAACTCTTCAACCATGTCCGCCCAAAATTCCTCAAACTCATCAGGATCAAAGTTAGCATATACACAATCCTTGAATTTTTTCAAAAAATTAGAATTCTGTACATTCTTTGCTGCATCGTTGTTCATGTGCCAAGGGCATAGACGACGGGAAGCACTTGGCATCACTACTTTAATTGCCTTCCACATCGATTTCTCACCATCTGTCACAACTACCTTTGGTTCTTTGCCCCCCATGGCTTTCAAGAATGAAGTCAATACCCACTTGTAATTTTCAAATGATTCATCCGACAACAATGCGCACCCAAACAAACATGTCAATCCATGATGATTAACCCCTGAGAATATAACAACAGGTTTGTTGTACCGACTCATTTTATAAGTTGAGTCAAACGCTACCACATCACCAAAACATTCATAATCAGTGCGGCTCATCCCATCTGCCCAAAACAAGTTTAGCAAGCAGCCATCCGCCTCATTCACCTGATATTTTCCCCAAAACATCGGATCACTATCACCCTTTGCTTGCAAATAACTCAATACAGCATAGGCATCACCATCGGCTATATTGGCTCTCCTCTTCCCATTTACTTGGTTGTATAGGTCTTTCTTACAAAATCCTAGACCAAAATAGCCCCCTGATTGACCATTCATGAAACCAAATATGTAGCAAGTTCTAACCCTCATTGAGTGCATGTCATTAACTTGGATTTTATCTGGATCCTTCATATTATGGTATGCTGACATCATATGAACCTTGTCAGCACTACTTAAATGATGGTTATGAGCAGCATCAAATATAGTAACTTTCCACCCTGCTCCACCCTTCTTCACATAAATTCGCATTCTTGCACAACATTTCGTTCTTGTCAATACCCTGTGCTCCCTCTTCCGATCAGTCCTCATAAAAATGTTTTTTGTTCCTCAACCCTTCCTTATTACACACATATTGCCGCCATATAACTTCGCCCCTTGTATTTTTTCCAATGTCATCTTTGCGGACCACAAATCCATTAAACTTAGCATACGTGCAGTAAAATTCATAAGCCTTCTCTACGCTTTCAAATTCCTTTCCAATAATGTCATCTGGTTTCAAGTCCACATAGCTTTTGTACTCCTCCTCATTCCACTCATCATTTGTCACACCATCATTAGGCATATCAATTGATTGGTTATCACACCCCTTTCCATTGCAATCATTGTTGTCACAATCATCACTATTTATGGAGGCGTCATCATCATCAACCTGTGGTGCTTTACCCCGGCAATCCATCCTACTCCTATTTGATGTCAGGGAAACAATATGAATAAGAATTAGCAACAGATCCTGGTAAAATAAAAATTAAATCACTCACATAACAAAACATGCCACCAGTTTTGACAAAACAATTAACACTTATTTCTACTCTTCCACATTCAAATATTTTTCTTAATCCCAACATTTTTGACTTGAGTAGTAGGCCAACAAAAACATAAAATTCCTAACTACTCACATAACAAACTATGCTTTGAAATTCTAAATAAATTCATCAACAGAAAGGAACATGTCTAGTGATACTCATTTAATAAGTTGATAAAATTAGTATAATTGTTATAGCACTTAACCTGAATGTTTGACTTAGCCCATCTCATGGCCTTATTATTATTTTTTAAAAAAGATCAGAATAAATTGCATTACATTTAAAATTAACGTAGATGAGACCCAACAATAGATATGCATACATGCCAAAGTAAAAAACAAAAAAAATTACAATTCCAACTACTAACAAAAGCCGTAGACAAACCACCATGTGACATTTTTACATATTCTTGTGATGATAATTTTTTTTATTACCAAAACCATAAAAAATTAAGTGCATCAAATTACATAGTTAGAGGAAGACACAATAATAATGACCTCATCAATCAAGTTTTACAATGCTAGCATAATAATGGGAAGGGCAATAGTAAATGACTTCATCAATCAAGTTCTACAGTGCTTGCATATTTCAATGTGCATTGTCAGCATTAATGCACTGCACAGTCCAAAATCATTTTAAATTGTGCCAAGTAAATATTACTGCAGCATGTCACTCATATATTGTTGTTCACACTACCATTTGTATCAAGAGACCATAATAACAGCGGGAGAATAAGTAAAAAGAAGGGAAGAGAAAATTAATTTTCCTCTTCTTTTTGGTTAAGAAAAAGAATTTTAAGAAATAATAACATAATTTCTATTTTTCTGTAAAAGACATTCTAATTATTGAAATTTTCATCCCAAATATCCATCTTCCTCTCACAAAATATGTGAAGAAAACAAGTCAAAACAGAAGATAGCTAGTAAAAATAAATTCCCTCCCTTTCCTTTCTTTGTGTTCCTAACAAGCCAACCAAACAAGATATAGGATGGAATGTTGAGAATTCATAGTGTGTGAGAACATGGGTGTGTTAGTTTTTTTATAGGAATCTTGTCTTTTTTCTTTCCAGGTGGATGAGAAAAACAAAACTTACAAGGAAACTTGGGAGGAGTAAGGCTCTTCAAGAAATATGCCCCAACCTCCACAATATCGTTTTATGATAGACAAACTAGTAAATAACATCTGCATTGTCAGCAGCTCACAGGGATAACAGAGAGATTCAAATCAAAGTTTCAAATCAATAAAAAGGACCTGAGCCTCTCTGTAAAGTGTAAAATTGCTTCTTTTTTTTTTTTTTTTCACCTACAGAAAGTAAACGTCCAGGCATTGCTCACTAAATTGGTGTAAAAAAAAGATGGCATTCATGATTACGACAAGACTCGTCTACCTGATTTCAATATGCTAAGTTATAAAAGAGATCTATCGCATATACATGAACTACAAGGGATCCCGAAGACAGGAAGCAAGTAACAGGAAGATAATTAAATTGAAATAATTTATTCAGAAGTATTATCATCTGGGGAGAAAATTTCATATTCAAATCCCACATACGACGGCAAAGTTATCCTTACCAGGTCTTCTTTCAGCCCTAATGTCAGGTTCAGGAAGTATTCTAAAAGAATTAAGTTCAGGGATTTTTTTTTTTGGTGGGGGGATGGGTTTCAAGGCATAAAGGAGAAAATATAGCTATATATGGCCAGCCCCACGAAGCTCATTCCTGAAAGCACATATGAAATCAAGCATCTGAAACAAAATGAACAATCTAATTTCCAGCTAATTTACCAAAACTACGAAGATAAAATAATAATGAAAGCTTATGGGATGAAGACACGTGATGTCCAGTTTCTTTGAAGCTCACAAGTTAAACCTCGGATGGGGATTGTAATCAAAATTAAAATGGAAAATAGTAAAAGAAAACTTCAAAATTAAAACATAATCACAATTAAAAAGCATATTATTTAAACAAAATTGACAAATGGTTTCATGAATTCATCGGAGGTTTTCAAATAATATGGCACAGTACCTTTAGCTTCTAATCTCTAAATGGGGATCTTCAATCAGCCACAACACGCCTCTGTTTTTTCTTCCTCTGTGTCGCAGCCCTGCCACAGCCTTCTTCCTCTGCTTTAGCGTCTTGAAAAGAACGTATGGGCGACGACGTGTCGACGGACACCAAAATACTGTAGGAGACCATCGGCTGGGCGGAAACGCTTTATCGTCGGTTACCGCTGTCCCTGCGATTGCCAGTGCAACGATGGCTCGTCTGCCTCAGATTGGGAATTTTAGGTTTTAGCTGAAGGCACGGGAAGTTTTTATGTCAAGGGGTGTTTGCATCTGCTTCTTCCCACACCGGAAAAGCAATCCCATTTGTTTGGCTTGAACTTATAACTTAAATTTTAATTTTTTTAAATTAAAAAAATCTGAAGTAAAAATAATATAAATAAGTTAGGGATATATTTCAAATTTTGAATGACAATTTAATAAATAAATAGAAACAGTTTTATATATGTTTTGACTATTTTATCATCATTAAATTTTTTTAAATTCTTAAATTACCCTTACGCTTTCCCTTCTCTTCCTCCCTCTCCTATTTCATTCCTTCTTCACTCATGGCCAGACTATACCTTTGCCGCCACGTCCTGCGCGCGGCAGCAGTGCCTAAAGGGTTGCTGTGTGCATACGCTGCGTGAAATCGCCACATGCAATGGCTGAAGCCACTGTCGCTGCATGCAGCCGCTGCAGTGCCCGCATGCAACGGTTCCAGCCACTGTTGCTGCACGTGACGAGGCGATTACCGCATGCGGCGGCCTCTAGACAGCCGGTACGGGAGATCGCCGTTGCGCAACGGCCATTTGAATGGCTACTGCCACTGCGTGCGGCCATTGCAAAGGCCGCACGCAACAACTCCACAAACAACCGCTGCATGCAACAACGCCCAGCAGCGGCCGCACGTAGCAATGGTAGCAACAGGCCGCTACATGCCGCCGTTGCGTGTGGTGGCAAACAAGTTTTTTTTTTTAAGACTAAATAAGAAAATAAAATATAAAAAATTATATATATTGGAGGTCAAAATAGTTATTTTTGTTAAAAATCTCTCAACCATTATTTTATAAAAGTTAACTTCCAAACACTATATCACGTGTGTTTAATAACTTTTTTTCTCTTCCTTCCAAATACAAATTATTCTCATTAAAATTACTTCTAATCACTTTTCCTTTAATCACTTAATTCTGATTCTTCAAAAGCATTTGCAAAAGTAGGGTAAATTTCTACTTTTACTTAATGCAGGATTTATAGGCTGGATTTTATTGTTTAGGTGTGTTATCCATATGTGTTTAATAATTATTTATTCACGTAGACAAGTTTTGAAAAACACTAAAATAAAATTATTTTGGCATCTGGGTGTTTTCTTATAGTATCATAGTTCTATCTAGGACATAGTTGTCACGACCCAAAATCGATACGTGACGGACGCAAGAGTCAGAATAATTTCAACCCCGCAAGCCTAATAGAAATACAGATTTAACTAAAGAACAAAAAGTCTGATATAAATCAAAATAAAATCCAAACCATACTACTTAACTGTCAACATAAATAGAATCCTGCTGTAGTCAAATGGAGCATACTAAAATTTTAGGAATACAAACTCTAATAAAAACAGAATAACTAACTCTGAACAATAATGTCTAAACAGAAAAAAGCTGATAATGCAAACTCCTCTCAAATAGCAAGATCCACCGAACCAACGTACTCAGAATCTGAAAAAAAAGGGTGAGTCTATAGACCCAGTAAATAATAATCTGCATCTATAAGAACAAATGACATACATAAGACAGATATAATATGTAAATTATTGAAAACAGGTTTTTACACAAACACTTTTCATAATTTGGAGAGTTTCGTAATCCTGAACATAACATATATCGGAAAACAGAACGGTGACACACAGTCAGCCGATAATCAAGACGACGACACATAGTCAGCCAGTAATCAAGACGACAATACACAGTCAGCTATTAATCAGAATGGCAATAAATGCCCGGATAATGGCAACATATTAGTATGCCTGGATAATCAGAACGGCAGCATATCAGTCATGCCGGATAGTCAGAACAAAAGCATATCAACCATGACGGATAATAAAACGGTAGCATATCAGCCATGTCGATAAACAGAATTCTGAAATATCTAGCACCATCACCCTACTAGATGAGGACTCGTACAGGGTACAAATCAGTCTAAAACTGATAAACAGAAATCTGAAATGTCTAGCACTATCACCCTGCTAGATGGGGACTCATACAGGGTGCAAATCAGCTTAACGCATAATGCCGTTAGCTGTAGTTTAAAAAATCTAAAACTCCCTCAAAATATTTTTTCCAAAATTAACATAACAGTTTAACTGAATATTCTCATTTACTGATATAAAAACTGAATCAAATATAAATAACAGACAGGTTCCAAAACAAATTTAGAAATTACATGCATGTCCTTTGTCATATATTTTAAACGAATTTAATCGGATTTTCAGAAAAACAGCATATAATAAAAACAATTTATTTCAGATATAGAAAGTAGAAAAACTCATAAATACACATTATTACTCACAGAACAATGGAGATCGATAAATTTCAATATGTGATATCACGGGCTCAACCAGAATCGAACGAGTAATCTAAAATAATAAAGTAATAACATATTTCAATTTATGCTTCTATTAATTAATAAAGTAAATTCCAAATCCCAAAACCAATAAAATTATAGGTTTTTCGTGCTCGAGCCCATACAATGTCCATTAAGGTCCCGAATCGGTCAATAAGTCATGAACCGAGTATCAAGATCATAACCCAACCTCTTAGAATATCAAAACCAATCTATATGAACCCAAAACTATCATTTTTTATATTGAACCGGTCACTAAAGAGATGAATCGGCCGTTTGGAGGCTAAACCGGCCATGAACCGACTTTAAACCACTAAACCAATCATATTTTTAATTTCCAAAATACCGAACCTGCTTGGAACCGTTTAAAAAACACTGAACCGACCAAAAAACATTGAACCGGCCTTTTAAATGTTGAACCAGCTGGTTTGATGCATTATGACCTCGAATTAGCCCCAAAACTTAATTATTTTTACTGAACCGGTTTTATATAATTTATTTATTTATTTATCTACCCTATTATGCATTGAACTAGAATTAAATTGGTTAGAAATCATGTGAACCGGCCTGTTTCTGCTGAACCGGTCGGTTTCCATATAAATTAATTTAAATGCCTTGAACTGGGGCTAAAATAGTAACATTTTCATTGAACCAAAATTTTTCCAACTAACTTAATTAATTATTTAATTTACTTGCCCTTGAATCGGGTGGACAACTGGTTTATACTTAGGTGAACTGGTCATTTTTACTTATTTTTCCTTTTTCTCCTTTTTTTATATATTTATTATACTTCTGGACGGACTTGGGTCTGCCCAAGCCCAACTGCCGTGGATCCAGCCCACCTAGTATCGCCAGTCTATTCGGAGGGCCAAAAACCTGTATCCAAACCCAAATCTCTCCGAGCCTCTGCCTTAACCTGTTACGTCCCGAACCAGAGAGGATTTGAGGACTGACCTGGAATTTCGAGGAACTTTGGTGATCTACCTCTGTGATGGCAACTAGAACAACCAGGCGACGGCGGTTGAATCAACAATTTGGAGAATCAACCATCATTTGATCAATTAATCTCAAGAAAAATTGGGTCATGAGCGTTGTTCTCTGTCGCAGTTTTTCTGAGAAATTCCCTCACTTCGACTATCAATTCGTAAATTGGTTTGAGGGATATTCCTTTAACATTGTCTTGCTTTGATTTTTATACAAATTTTGAGCAAAATCATAGAAGATTGCTCGAATTTTTGATTTCCAAATCCGTGTATATCCGATGGATCCAAATCTGGAGAATTTTCGATTTCTTATAATTCAGTTCTCGGATTTCCAGATTCTTCCTGATTTAGTCCTCACTGTTTTTGATTTCTTTCAATTCGACCCCTAATTTCCTGATTCATTTCGATTCATCCCTAACCATTTTAATTTTGTTTGATTTAGTCCTTAAATTATTAATTTTTCTTAAATACCTCTAAATTAGGGTATTACAATAGTATTATAAATTAATAAGTAATTATTTAATAAAAATAAGTTTATTTAGATGAATTTCAAATAAAGGAGTTTAAAAGAATAAATTTATTAAACAGTTTATATTTTTTGATTAAAAAGATTTAATGAAAGTATAGTACAAGTGAAATGATGAAATTATTTTTAATAAATAATGACTTCTTTTTTCCTTTTGTATCTCTAGCCCTTCATCTGCTTCTTCCATTTCCTTGAGGCTCCGCTTGTCTCTTTTTTTTTCTTTTTCTTTCTCCCCAGCCAGATTCTTCTTGGTTTTTAGCATTTTATCACGAGTAATAGGTTTTCAGACTTTAGATTTTCAAATATAAGTAGTTTTAATTAAAAAAAAGCTCAGGGGCAAACTAGTAACTAAGCTCGAATTTAAATAAATTAAAATACTAAAAAACTAAGCGCACAACTTCTTATAAAAGGGCCTTCAAACAAAAGTTTAGCAAAATTTAAGTCCAAACCACCCTTAGATAAGGATAATCAAACAAGTCCTAATAGTTTAAAATGGGTTTAAAAAATAACAGATTATATATTATATAACAATCTACTATTAATTATAATACTAACTATCTTTGACATGAATACTAACTACCATATTTCTTATTGATTTGTTATATAATTTTTCTGATTATTCACGTAAAAGCTGGTATTTGATATTTGCTTGTGAGAGTCAGTGAGATGAAATGATTTGTAGAAAGAAGTAGACGAGCTTTGGGCTTTGGATATTTTTAATTAAGAGAAGATGTCAAATATTTTCTTTAATTTTTTTTTTTTTTTTTGCTTGAATCATTTGAATTATGTTAATCAATGGGGACCTTGACTTGTTTTAATTATCTTTATGGCCTAATTTATTTTATCTTTTTCCTAGTATTAGTTAATTCAAGACTAGGTCTATTGGCAGAATAGCTAGCAAGCAATACAATTATGGCAAAACACCCGAGGTCTATTTGCAAAATAGCATTCTTCAATGGTAAAGAATTAGGTAAGATTCTTGGTTGGCGCACTATTTTTACAATTTCAAAAGAAAAAATCAATTAACCGTTCATTTATCGTTGATTTGAATATTTTTTTATAAAATAAAAGTGATTTTTCAATTTTGCCAGTTTTTAGTAAAAACTAAACTAGTAAAATGACCGTAATGCAATCGGACTGGTATGAGTTTTAAACCATGCTTATAATCTGTATCACATGGAACATTCGTGCAAATGCCACCTCTTCCTAGGAGAAAGAAGAAAAAGCAAAAGAAAGCACATGGCTATTCTCTTTATTAGTTCCATGCCACATCAACTATAAAGCTGCTGCTTGTATGGTTTTGAATTAAGGTGCCCTTTCCGCAAAATTTTTAAAAAATATTTTTTGAAAAATGATGTTTGTAGAACTGATTTTATCTAAATAGAAAATTATTTTGTATTTTCATGTTGTTTGAATGAAAAGGTCAAGGAAAAAGGTTAGGGGTTTCAACCAGGAAGAAGAAGACTTTAATTGCGATGAAATCTAATTGAGAACAACTTAGACTTGTAATCCATCCCTTTTGAAAGCTCCAAAATGACAACTCGCCAAAATTTAGTCAAGCTCTAGAAGCCCCAAGTTAGAAATGTTGTCCTTTTTAGTTTATACTGATAATTTTGTCTTTTTCAACTCAAAACAATATAGTTTCATTGATCTCCCTCGTTGTGTCTCTATCATGGAAAGCTTATCCAATGAGGGCCCTCTCTTATAAGAGGGCGTTCGGATAGGGGAATACGATATAGGAGGATAAATATATAACTAGATAAAATTTACTAAGGAATAAATTTTATCACATGTTTGGTTTAACAGATAATAAATGGAATAAAATTTTTAAAAAGTAGGATAAAGTTGATAATTTACCAAAAAGCCCTCAGATTAAAAAAAAAAAAAAAACTTATGCAACCAGATCAGACGCCCGATTGAGCCAGCCGGCCCGCGTGGCTTGGATCGCCATCGTCATCTTCGACCCAAGACCGCCGAGGTAGATCGACGCTCATGATGCCGGCTATTGGCGTTCCAGAAGAAGATTGTGGGCGGCGCAGATCTGGGTAAAAAAAAAAAAAAAAAACTGGATGCTTTCGATCGGATTGGACAACGAAGTCAGCTGTCGTCCTCGGCATCGGCGAGCGTCCTTCTGTGTCTCGTCATCCTCGTCCAACGTGTAAAGCTTATCAAAGTCATCAAATCTACGTCGTCCTCGGATCGCAGGTGTCCTCGTTGGCCTTGGGTCGTCTCGGATCACAGCGTCCTTCTATGTCGTCCTTGTCCAACGAGTAGAGCCCGTCGTCCTCTACGTTGACCAAACAAACCCCGACTCCCTTTGCCTTCAATCGGCAAGGGCATTATCGTCCATAAGAGAAAATTTATTAGGGGGATAAAATTTATCCCCCCAGAAACTTGAAATACCCTATTAGTATCCGGCTGATACATATCTATATCCAGATTCGTTACATACCAACTGAATGCATGTAACCGCGGATAAAAGTTATATTCTCACCCTTTATCAGTCTTACCAAATGCCCCTAAGTCGATCCACATAAGCCCCAAGTTAAAAACACATTGTCACAATTAGGGAAGTTAAAGCTTCAACTACAATGAAATTTGGCCACCAATGGTAGCCTAGTTCTAGACGGCAACAAAATTTGGTTTATTTCTGGTCGGAGGACGAGACAGTTGGTGCATGTTTGTTTTAGGTCAAAGCACACTCTTTTAATCAAAAGCACTTTTTTTGTTCAAAAAAAGAACTTGTTCAAATGAGCGTTAATAGTAATAAATTTATCTGATTATCCTTTTCAAATAATTTAATTTGTCCTTCCTAGCTCAAAACAAACACATTTTTGTTGATCTCCCTCAGGACGACTCTATCATGGAAAGCTTCTCCAAAGAGGGTCCTTGCTCCTTCGTCGATCTCCAAAAGCCCTGAATTAGAAATACCTTTTCATAATCACATAAATTAAAGCTTTGACTATGATGAAATTTAGTCAATTACAACGATCTCTTTCCATACGATGACAAAATCTAATCAATTTCCGGTCAAAGAAAGAGGCAGCTATTTCAAATCTTTTTAGATGTAAAAAAAAAAAAAAAATCCCATCCAAAAGGGCCCTAATAGCAATAAATTTATCTAAGCCCATCTTTTTTAAATATGTATTTTTTTTATATAATTTACTGTAAGAAGAAAGTGTTTGAATTTAGTCTTCGGATTTTAATAGAGCTGCACTGTTCGTGGGCATACAACTATTCACCAGGATATTACTGGATGTTTGGGATTGCTATCCCAAGATGCTTTAAAGCAAATCCTCTAAAAATTTTTTATCGTGCCAATAAATTTTTCCATTTGACCAAAAAAAAAATCTAGAGATGAAACTTTAAATTAATAAACTAAATGCCCTAAGAGATTTATTAGAAAAAAATCCCCATAATTTTCTTAGTAATTATTGTGAGCTGACCCTGTAGCAACCCGATTAAATTAATTTGTATTAATATTTATTTTTCAGGACACTTAAACTTATAAAATTTGGCCAAGTTTTTGCTAAAACTTTGTTATATATAGTTTTCAACGATCTTTTTTTTTTTTAGATTTTATTTTTAATAATAAGGACTCTGCAAAAGATTTGCAATTTAAAAACGAATATGACATCATTGCCCTTTTTTCATTTATTAATTTTTCTACTTTCTTTCAGTACTTTTTGACTTGATATTAGATAAAAAAAGATCTCCCTAATAAGTTTTGAACATTTATCCTTCATCTGGTAAAATTATTTGGATGTTTGTCAAGGACCAAAGGGCCAATTAACGAGATAAGGTCATCAAACCACAATCCTAACCTAGTCCTGCTAGTTTTTGTTTCCTAATCCTATGTTTGGGGACTCGGAGTTCGATGGAGTTTGGTGAAATTTAAGTTTCAAAATGTTAATTTAATTGTTTGAAGAAAAAATAATATTAAATTTTATGGGATTTGATGCGATTTCACTTACTTAATGAAATTTAATAAAATTCTATTAAAATTGACAGATTTGATAGAATTTTGATTTGAAAAAACTTATTTTAAAAATTTATTATTTTTTCAATTTATTCCCTCTCATTAACATTTTTTATTAAGCTAAACAATAAAATAAAACAAATAATAAAATCATGAATGACTTTATTTCCTATTTTTTTGGAGAATCCTCAAAATATATATATATATATATATAATATATAGACAGAGAGAGAGAGATTTATATTTTTTTGTTTTATTTGTATTTTATTTCCATTTACATGCATCACCCGCTGATTTATTTTCAACTTTTTTGAGAGTCATATACTAAGAATCAAGAAATCAAACTGATAATTCGAGCAAGTTTCGAATTTTCTTTTAATATCTTTTACTTGCAGTTGCTCTTTCTCACAATTAATCATGCACAAGGCATATTAGAATTATTGTCTATACAGTAAATTTTTTATGAAAACAATTATTATAAGGGTTATAATAGTAAAAATTTTATTTTAATTCTAAATTTCATTTTTTTCAAACACTAAATAAAATTTATAAATATCAAATTTTATTCTTTTAAAACATTAAAATGGAATTTAGATTTAAAATCTATAGAATTCCAAATCCAATTTCCCAATCTCATTCATTCTTCTTACCAAACATAGATAAAAAATAATCTTTATACAAATCCCACTCGGACTAGAAGTTGTTCTTATAGCATACGGCCATCACTTCTTCCATTCATGTTAGATCGATTATCATCGTTCACCATGAAGCCCCTGCCTTTTCTCTGCCTCTTTACGTTATTTCTTGCTCCATCTCTTCTTGTTCTCCCACCACCCTCCACTATTCAATCCTGTTCCAACTTCGTCTTCTCCCATCATAAAACTTTCGCCTCATGCACTGATCTTCCCTCGCTGGCCTCCTCCCTCCACTGGAATCACGACCCGTCTTCTAGAACCCTCCAAATCGCTTACCGCCACTCACAAATCTCTTCTCCAAGTTCTTGGGTTGCATGGGGAAGTAATCCCACATCTAAGGGCATGATCGGAACCCAAGCCTCATAGCCTACAGAAGGCCCGACGCAACAATGGCGGTGTTCACATCTTCCGATCAATAGCTATCAGACAAAGATGGAACGGGGGACACTGAGTTTCCCTGTCACGGATTTGTCGGCCATTTTTTTGTTGATGACCAGATCATTATTTTTGCGACGATGGAGCTTCCGACCAACAGCTCTACCTTGTACCATGTTTGGCAAGACGGGCCCGTCTCTGGTGACAGCCTCGGCATGCATGAAATCTCTGAGAGTCACCTTCAGTCCGTGGGAACTCTGAATCTTACGTCTGGACAAGCCGTGTCTTCTCAAAGTGGGAAATCAAAAGCCGTACTGAGGGCTGTATGTCATTCATTAAGTCCTTACCGAAATCAATGCCCTGGCTTTTTGTATTTGATTTAATATATGTTGGTTTAAAATCCAAATTTTCCCTTCAACTTGAACATGCTCTACTTTTTCGGGGAAACACAGAAACTGGCTATCCGGACTTATTTAAAGAAGTCCGAATATCAGTAAATTGTTAGCTCTTCTTGCCTTTATTTTAAAGAAAAAAATTGCCTTTCATGAAATCGAATGAAGTAGCCCATAAAGGGGGAAAGAAAAAGCTTACTCTGGAAATCCCAATGTTTTCAACTAAAACAAAAGCAGCTTTCCTTCTTTATGCTACATTCTAAGGCTTTTTGGTGGCTTTACTATGTTTTGATTTGTTGCGGTGATCTTCCTATTGATATGAACTTCACTATTGAAATCAAAATTTATAGATTCATGGAGCTTTGAACACAGTAGGCTGGGGAATCATGATGCCATTGGGATTCATGTGCGCGAGATATGTGAAGGCGGTGGGGTCGAGAGCTGATCCACTGTGCTTTCTACCTTCACGTTTCGATTCAAACATCGGCATATCTGATAGGCATGGCGGGTGGCGCAACTGGGATCATTCTGGGCATCAAGTCTTCTGGGGTTCACCACTCTTGCCATCTGGGAATTGGAATCACTCTGTTTTCTCTCGGGCTACTGCAGGTAGTAACATTGCTTCTTCAACATGCAAACTGTAAACTGGTTGGTGAATTATTTTTGTTTTTATTTTTTACTATTTTAGGAACTGTTTCCATGAAAATTACCAGAAAACCATTGCAATTTTTTCCCTCGGTATTCTATCAACTATTTTTGTTTGAAAATGAAAAGGATATGGAAATGATAGAAAACAGAAAACGTGACATGAACCCAAACAGATTAGTCTGACTTATCTGTGATTTGGGTTCAGGTGTCTGCTCTGTTTTGGCGACCTAGGAAGGAGAGCAAGTACAGGTATATGTGGAATGTGTTCCACCATGTCACTGGATACATTGTACTGCTCCTGAGCTTTGCTAACATATGGGGAGGATTCAAAATTTTGAAGCCTGAAGAGGAGTGGATGATTGCTTATGGTGCTGCGTTTCGAGGATTGAACCTCAGCAGCCTTCTGTTGGAAGCATGGAAGATTGCGAGAGGTGGAAATATTGATCATGGAGTTTGAAATCAGTATGGCTGGTTTCGGAAAATAGGGTGTAAATCTGATGCCTCTGCACTTCAGAATTTCACTGTGATAATTTTTGTTATGTAATTTCTCTTTTCATTTATTTAGTTTTAGGTAGAAGTCTTCTCGATGGATCTCACGACTCTTTGGATAAATGAGTAAAACTATGTTTTGCACTTTATGTCATTTCCCTAAATCATATTTTTATTAATTTGGTCTAACCTCTTCTCTGCCACAGCACTAGTGAACAAAAGTTATCAAGGACAGTAACTTTATGAGTAATTCTCATTAAGAAATAGAAAAAACTTGAAAATTATTAAGTCCCTTGTCCACATTTTCCCTTCCAAACATTCCTCAATTTTTAAAGCTCTAGACTTTTTTTTTTCAAAAAAGAAAAAATTAAATTTTGGAAGTTATGATATCAAATTCTCTATTTATCGCGGAACAAAATTTGAAAATTTAATATCAAAATTTAAAGCTGAAGACTTTTAAGAAGGAGGTAAAAGACTTTTGCTTGATTCAGGCGTGGGTTAATGGGTCTTGGAATTTTTGGATTTTAAAAGTTCTGGACTTTTGACAGGTTCTCGAGTTAGGGTAAAGCAATTGCTTTGTGTCCTAAAAGTTTTTAGGCCAAAAATTATAAGGTCTTACAATATTTATCATTATAATAAAAATTTAAAAATTATAAAAAATTTTATAAAACTTATAACAATTAAT
This sequence comes from Thlaspi arvense, assembly GCA_911865555.2. NCBI lineage: Eukaryota > Viridiplantae > Streptophyta > Magnoliopsida > Brassicales > Brassicaceae > Thlaspi > Thlaspi arvense. Next base: position 48,855 of record CAJVSB020000910.1, on the reverse strand, counting down.
ATTATTTATATTAATTAATCAGTCAAAACCTAATCAATCATTTTTCCATAACTCTTAAATTTTCTCTTTCAATTTATCTCTTAATTAAAATCTTTATGCCCTAATAATTATCTTCTTCTAATATATATATTACTCATAGAATGATGTTAATAAATCATGTAACTTTTCCTTTGATGGAAATAAGTATTTTAAAATTAAAATTAATAAATTTTACCTAAGACGAACAATAGCTCAAAAAAAAAAAAGAATTATCTATATTATCTATTGCAAAAGAAATATTAAAAAAATTATGTAAAAAACAATTTTTCATATCAAAAAGTTAGAAAAACAAAATTCAAAAAAATTATATTAATTTTATTAAAAAGATAAAAGGCTTTAATTTCAAGTTGGGCTTTAAACTACGAAAATCACTAACCGCTGGCACGATCAAAAACTTCTAAATCTTTAAAACTTAAAAAATTAGGTTATGAAAATATTCAAATATTATAATACTTTGAACTGTTGCCATTAAACATTCAAGTAAATTCATAAACCATTTTTAATTGAAAAATCTTCTTTCACCAAACATCTGTATTTTTTTTTTTATTTTTTTTCTCATAAAGTGCTTTCACAAAATCTTTCGTGAGAATGGTTTCGTCGTCGTGGGGAAACTTGCCAAACAACCTTTAAAATAATAAGCTACAAGTAAATTGAAATCACCTGCTGAATCCCGTGGGGTAGATCTTCTCTGGCTTACCAATCAAGGCATCTTGTTCGATGACCGTGTAGCAGTACTTAAGTCTCTGCACTTATCTCAACGACGCGGCGTTTCAACTGGGTCGGAGTTCTTGCAAAGCTGTTGGATTAAATTTTATTTCAAATACGATTATTTATTTTTAATGTTTAAATTTATCTTAAAATTTTTATAAAATTTATATTTATTAAATTATATTTAATTTCGAGTAGATAATTTATATTTTAATAAAAAAATTTAATCCAACAAAAAAATAATTCTATTTTAAATTTAAAGCTTTAATCCCATTTCATTAATCACGTTGATCTCTTTATTTTTTAGTTTTTCTAATTTAGTCTTTATAAATTTAAATTTATTAGTATTATATATAATATTATTAAATTAATAAAAAATATTATTAAAAATAGGATTTAGATTTTAATAGATCGAATTACTTAATTCTATATTTGATTTCATTTATTTCACGTTATAGATAATTTATAATTAAATTTAATTTATCAAATATTTTAATTAAATTTGAATTCTAAAATTCATATCGAATTCAGATTGAATTTATATTAAAATTTAATCTATTAACAGTCCTGTACAAATATAAAACTCTTTTCAACTAATTGAAATAGCAAGCTATATAAGCAAAATTACGGTGTTTGTAAATATGGAATGTTAATTCAAATATATAAGCCCCTTGTCAACGTTTTCCCTTCCAAACATTCTCAATTTTTAAAGCTCTAGAATTTTTTTTTTTCACGTCAACTTAGCCAAAAGGTCGAGAGAGGTCAAAGTTAAGCAAGTTCCCATATCTATTAACAGGTGTGCTAATTGCTTGGCTAAACTTAGCTCGTCCTAGAATTTTGAAAACAAAGGATTGGATTCTCCTTCCATCCAACTGCAGAAGTCTTCATTCTATTTGTTAAAAGTTTGTATTTCTAAACTTAGCTCGTCCTAGAATTTAAAAACAAAGGATTGGATCCAAAGTTTTTCATTCTGATTTGTTAGAAGTTTGTATTTATTGGAGTTATGTAGATTAGTAGTCTTCTTCTTTCGGCCTCGACTCCTTTTTGTCTACTAAAAATTTTTAAAACTTTAGAATTTGTGATATCAAATTCTCCATTTATGGCGGAAAAAATTTGAAAATTCTAGTATCAAACTTTAAGATTGGGCCTTGGGATTTTGGAAGAATTGTTTGGTTTAAAAGAAAAGTAATCTCGCGCGTGGGTTTGACGGGTCTTGGAATTTTTTATTTAAAGCTCTGGAGTTTTTGATGGGTTCGACACCAGTGCCCGCTACACGGTGAGGCAAGTAGAGCACTTGTTTTAAACTTCCAAAAATTTTTAAGCCTTAATAATATTTTATTATTATAATAATAATTTAAATAATTATAAAAAATATAAATTCATGAAATTTATTATTTAATATTAAATAACCAATTACAATTAATCATCTTCTTGTAACTCTAAATTTTTCATTTATCTTTTAATTGAAATTTTCTATTCCTAAAATACTCATCTTTTCCCAAGACATATATCACTAATAAAATAAAAGTTAAAAGTTCATATACAATTGTTGTTTTGGCCGAATAAAATTTTTGAAACAAAAAATTAATAAACTTACTTAAGACTATTAAATCTCACAAGAATAAATAGATTATCTATATTATCAATTGAAATGAAATACTAAAAGAAATTAAGTAAAAAAATTCAATTACTAATTTTGCAATAAAAATGTTAAAAAATAAATTTTAAATAAGATTGTATATTAATTTTAATAAAAAAGATGAAAGTATCTTAAATTAAGTTTGACTTGGCCGCCAAAATCATTAAGCCGCCCCATCCCACCATCACAATTTTTTACGTTTTTGAAACTTTAAAATTGGGTTACGAAAATTTTTTAAATAGTTAAATATTTTTGAACGGTGCCATTATTTTGGTTTAAAAAAAAATGACCCGAATTAGAAATTTGTTTAGTTCAGGGACTTAGTTGTAGAAATTAATTTGTCGGGGGCTGGAGTGAAAATACTCGAGGACTGATTTGCGTTAGCCTGAAGTCCAGGGACTGATCTGCAAAATTTCCATAAGTCTGACAGGAACTGCGTTCGAATGATTCCCCCCGGATTAGCAGGTTTTGGGCAATGATGCTTGCGTGTTTTTGCTTCTGGTTGTTGGTATTTGAAGCTTTGGTTGAATCCCTCACTCAATCGTTGAAGACGAGCGAAGAGGAGAGGGATTCTTCGAGCTTTGCCGACGGAGAACACGGAGGGAGGCCGAGCTTTTTCGGGCTTTCTGGGCAGCTTTTCAGGCGTTGAAGGTTGCTGTTGGCTGCCGGGGCTCGTGCGGCTTTCAGGCGGTCGGCGGACTGAGGTAAGCTCTCTTCCGGCTGGTTTCCTGGTTTTTTTTCCGGGTCGGGGGTGTTACAGGCACCCGGGTCAGAGACCCGGGTGCCGGGTGAGAGAGACGGACCCGGAAGGGTCCGGGTCCGTGTGTTGGCAACCCAGGCCGTTCGGCCTGGGCTCAGCCCAATGGGCTGGGCGGCCCGCGGGCTTGAATCGCGGGCCAAGCAAAAAAAAAAAAAAAAAAAGAGTTGGGCCAGCCCAGGCGGGCCCGAGCCGCGCCGAGCCGAGCCGCTGGGCTGGCGGCTCAAGCCGAGCCGCGAGCTGCGGCTCGAGCCGAGCCGACCTTAAAAAAAAAAAAAAAAAAAAAAAAAAAAAAAAAAAAAAAAAAAAAGAGGAGGGGTTTTGACTGAACCGGCCAGAGGGTTGACCGGCCGGTTCAGTGGCCAAATCAACTTGGAATTTGGTTTTTTGACTGGTTCTGGATTCAGGGGGATGAAACCTATCAAACCAAGTGGGTTCGGGAAATTTTGGGCAACCGGTTCGAGGTGAATCAACCTCGTTTTGCGTGCCAATGATCAGGTTTGAGTTCTTGGACGGTTCATATTGGCTCCTAAGGTTTTTGGGGCCTCTGAATCCATTTTCGAGGGTTTCGTGCCCGTTTGAGTTGAGCTTGAGGTAGTTTTAGGCCAGCTAGGCCGGGTTGGGGGTCTTTAGAGGCTGGTTCGCTGTGTTTGGCAGACTATGGAGAGTAGTTCTGTTTGGATTGAGGGTTTTGAGCTGGTTTATTGTGTGTTGAGAGTCACGTAGATTTCGGTGGCCAGTCTCGATATCTCGAGATGCGTGCCAGAGTGTCGATTTTGGTTTTGAGCCGGTTTGAGGCTACGGGGCCTGTTTCTTGTACCGAGTTTGAGGTGGGTTATATTTCTGTGTGGTTTTGTTTTTCAGATACGTCTGAGGAGGTACACCCAGATCGGCGAGACGGGTGAGGGTGATCAGGACTTCGTTCTTGACTCGATTTTTGTACAGTGAGTGACGATACCTTTTCTATGCTTGTGTTTCCATACTGTTTTATTGGCATGTTGATTATGTGACTGCTTAATTGTATCTGGACTATGTATGTGTCCTTGTGTACTATCAGTGAGCTGTATTGATATGTTGTTATGAGATTTGGAATATGAATCGTATGTGCCTATGTATACCTGTTTGTGACCGATGCGTGAGGATGGTACCACATGATGTGGTTTGGACAGAAGGAGCTCGGCTGGACGTACGGTGACCCGTAGTGTCCAGTGGTGAGTCGGCCTGAGTCCTTGTTGAGGCAGCAGGGGCTGCGAGTATGATGTGCACATTGATGACATGTCTGGGGTGGCAGGCTCAGCCGACGGACGGTGGGCCGTAGTGTACGGGGAGTGCTTTGGTTTCCGTGTTGGGACGACTTTTTGGATACCGAGGACTCGCCCGGCATGCGGTGTGCTGCCGTAGCGTGCGGGGAGTATTCTGGCCCAGTGGATGGGATGTGATGGGTTGGTTACAGTGATACGTTGCATATTTATTTACATATTACTGCTCACGGGGATTACTTGTGTATATGTGATATTTGTTTGAGCCACGTTGCATACTCTAGCTTGTATAGTCTAGGTATCGTCTGTACTCACTAAGTCTCGCGACTTACAGTTTTAAATTTTCCAGATCTGACTTGCTGTTCCTGTCTCGGTTACCGCGCCAGAGTCGGAGTTAGGCAGTGGCAGCTTTATCGATGTATGGGCATATTCCCTTTTGTATTAATTCCTTGTACTTTAGAGTAGCTCTTTTGAACTCTCAGACAGATCTTGGTATTCGTGTATGAGGACAGCGCACCGTGATTTATATGGTATTGAGTTGTTATATTGGTTGTTTCGAGGCTTACTAGGGCTAGTGGGCCCTAGTGCCGGTCACGTGCCTGGGTCGGGGCGTGACAGAGTGGTATCAGAGCTGTAGGTTTTCTGAGAGTAATAAAGAGCGGGGTTCTTTGGTAGTGCTTTTATTATGAGAGTGAGGGCCCCACTTTCATAATGGAAGGACCGCCGAAGACCTTTTAGGGTGTGTTTGATATTGGCTTTTCAATTCCTTTATGTGCCCGAATCCTTGATAATCTCTCTAATTCTCGTATGTTGTGTGTAGATGGACTCGCTGAGGGACGTACCTGTGACGATGGACGGGATGCCCATGGATTCTCGCGAGGCTACTGATGCCGGGGTTTCGAGGGAGGCCGCAGGTGGGTCGGCCCCACCCCCGACTAGTGGGAGAGGACGAGGGAGAGGTCGTGGGAGGACTGTTAGACAGGCTCGAGATTCAGCTACGGGACCGAGTGTGACAGTTCCAGCAGACTTATTGACTGGACTCGTGGCAGAGGTTCGAGAGTTGCGGAGAGCAGTAGCAGATATTTCTGGGGGTAGTACAGGTGAGAGGAGGCAGCAGGCATCAGGCGGAGGGCAGCCGAGTACTACGACTGCCCCAGGGGGAGTAGTGCCTGAGGGGCCAGCTCCAGTTAGTACACCAGTAGGGACCCCCGACCGTATCCGCGACCACAGCCCCAGTAGCGCAGCAGACAGGGTTTGATGGTTATTTCAGGGACTTCCTTAAGATGGATCCTCCCACCTTTACAGGAGTCGGGACACAGGAGGACCCGCACGAGTTCTTGCGTCAGTTGGATGACTTGTTTCAGATTTTGCAGTGTTCCGGGCGAGGCAAGTGCAGTTGACAGTTTTTCGTCTCAGAGGTGTAGCTCGATCGTGGTACGACCGATTGATAGAGATGAGACCGACAGGTGCTGCCCCCTTGACTTGGGTGGAGTTCCGGAGGGAGTTCCTTGAGCGATTTATGCCTAGCAGCAGGATGGCAGATTTGACCTCTGAGTTTGAGAGATTAGTGCAGAGACCGGGGATGTCCGTGGCAGAGTATGAGGAGCAGTTTACTCGTCTATCTCGGTATGCTACCTTTCATGTCGCTGATGACAGGGCACGAGCTACGAGGTTTATTAGAGGGTTGTCTGATTCACTATTCAGCTCTATGGGATCCCAGATAGGGACGATCAGTTATGCGCGTGCGGTTGAGTGTGCACTTGCCCTGGAGGGGAGGGCGGTAGCCGACATATTCGCGAGGATTCGGCTAAGAGGGCTAGGACAGAGGGTCTTTCGGCGGCAGCAGTTCTCGGAGAGGATCATCATCTCGAGGACATCGACGACATGGGCATGGGGGTTCTTCCAGCCGGCAGTCTTCAGCTAGTACCGCTGCGTCAGGTGGTCGTAGTTCAGCACGCAGCCCGTCTGTTACTTGTTATAGTTGTGGCCAGCAGGGCCATGTGAGCAGAGACTGCCCGCGTTCACAGGATACTGCCCGAGGTGCTGGAGCTTGTTTCAGATGTGGCCAGCAGGGCCATATGGCTAGGGATTTGCCATTCCCCACGGGACGCCCAGACGTCAGGGACTTGTTTTCGTTGTGGACGATCAGGACACTTGTTCAGGGATTGTCCTATTTCTTCTGAGGCCGTGTTTGGCTGCGGGAGTCGTACAGCCAGCTCAGGGTCATTCTGGGGCTGAGTCATCGGGTTCCCGAGGTCGTGGGACCGGGGGCAGGGGCAGAGGTCGAGGCCGGGGACAGGCACGGGTATATGCATTGACACGTCAGGACGTTCAGGCGTCTAACGCGGTGATCACTGGTATGATTTCTGTGTGCTCTTTGGATGCATACGTGTTGTTTGACCTAGGATCCACGTATTCTTATGTGTCTGAGAGTTTTTCGACACGGCTTGGTAGACAGCCAGACCTTCTAGAGAGTTCATTTTCTGTAGCGACCCCGTTGGGGAGTCCGTTCTGGTGACGCGAGTTTTCAGGGCTTGCCCGATTAGTATAGCCGGCAGAGAGTCTGTAGTGAGTTTGATTCTCCTCACTATATGTTGGAGTTTGACGTGATCCTCGGTATGGATTGGTTGGCATCGTGTTATGCCACGTTAGACTGTCACTATAAGACAGTGCGCTTTGAGGCACCGGTGAGTCGCCGTGCGTTTACCAGGGGGATTACTTTTTGACTCCAGCTCCTATTATCTCGTACTTGAGAGTTCAGCGATTGCTTCGACGGGGATGTCAGGGGTTTTTGGCGACAGTGGTGGATACGCGGATGGAAGAGCCGCAGTTGGAGCACGTGCCGGTTGTGAGAGAGTTTGTGGATGTTTTCCAGAGGAGTTGCCAGGTCTCCCACCGGATAGGGAGGTAGAGTTTTGTATTGACTTGTTGCCTGGCACTCAGCCGATTTCTATACCTCCATATCGTATGGCTCCAGCAGAGCTCAGAGAGCTTAAGGAGCAGCTCCAGGACCTGTTGGACAGGGGTTTCATCAGGCCGAGTACTTCTCCTTGGGGAGCACCAGTTTTGTTTGTTAGGAAGAAGGATGGCTCTCTGAGGCTTTGTATCGACTATCGGCAGCTTAATAAGGTTACGGTGCGTAACCGGTACCCGTTACCGAGGATTGACGATCTGTTTGATCAGTTGAGTGGAGCTAGTCACTTTTCTAAGATAGATCTACGATCTGGGTACCATCAGTTGAGGATTCGACGGGAGGACATTCCCAAGACTGCTTTTAGGACCCGATATGGGCATTATGAGTTCTTGGTTATGTCTTTTGGGCTGACGAATGCCCCTGCAGCTTTTATGGACCTGATGAACAGGGTGTTTCGAGCCTTCTTGGATAGATTCGTGATTGTCTTCATTGACGATATTTTGGTATATTCGAGGAGTGAGGACGAGCATAGGGCGCATTTACGAGAGGTGTTGCAGATTTTGAGGGACCATCAGTTATATGCTAAGTTCTCAAAGTGTGATTTTTGGCGCGACAGTGTAGCGTTTTTGGACATATCGTGTCTAGAGATGGGATTACAGTTGATTCCCACAAGATTGAGGCTATTCAGCGATGGCCGAGGCCGTCATCTGTCACGGAGATTCGTAGCTTCTTGGGTCTAGCTGGCTATTACCGACGATTCGTACAGGACTTCTCGAGGTTAGCCACTCCGTTGACTAGATTGACCCAGAAAGGGGTCAAGTTCCAGTGGTCCGAGGCATGCGAGGAGAGCTTTCAGAAGCTCAAGGATTGTTTGACCACTGCACCCGTACTAGCTTTGCCCGTAGGGACGGGCGGATTTTCTGTTTACTGTGATGCCTCCCGAATCGGATTGGGATGTGTTCTGATGCAGCACGGACGAGTAATTGCTTATGCCTCTCGACAGCTTAAGAGGCATGAGCAGAACTACCCTACCCACGATTTGGAGCTTGCAGCGGTGGTTTTTGCACTTAAGATTTGGAGGCATTACTTATATGGCGAGCCGTGTGAGGTATATACGGATCATAAGAGTTTAAAGTATATATTTGATCAGAAGGATCTGAACCTCAGACAGCGGAGGTGGATGGAATTCCTTAAGGACTATGATTGTACGATTTTGTACCACCACCCTGGAAAGGCGAACGTGGTAGCTGATGCTTTGAGTAGGAAGTCCATGGGGAGCTTGGCTCACATTACTCCGATGAGACGACCTCTGATAGCGGCACTGCATAGCTTACAGAGCGACAGGATACAGCTAGAGATAGAGGATACCGGGCGGATGTTGGCACAGTTGCATGTACAGCCGTCCTTGATCGACAGGATCGGAGAGGACCAGGATAAGGATGCTAGACTATGCGAGCTGAAGGAGGAGGTTCGAGAGGGTAAGAGTACGGAGTTCCAGGTAGACGCTGAGGGGATGCTTCGATGTGGGGGCCGATTATGTGTGCCTGATGTGGGCGACTTACGACGGACGATTTTGTCAGAGGCACACAGTTCTAGATACACTATCCACCCTGGTGCCACCAAGATGTATCAAGATTTGAGACAGTTCTATTGGTGGGAAGGGATGAAGAGGGATGTAGCTGACTTCGTTTCGAGATGCCTAACCTGTCAGCAGGTTAAGGCCGAGCACCAGAGACCAGCGGGACTACATCAGCAGATAGAGATACCAGAGTGGAAGTGGGAGGGCATCGCCATGGATTTTGTGACAGGACTGCCCGTACTACTGGAGGGTAATGACTCTATATGGGTTATCGTTGATCGATTGACCAAGACCGCGCATTTCCTTCCAGTTAAGACTAGCTATAAGTGCGACGCAGTATGCTCAGCTTTATGTGGATGAGATTGTGAGACTACATGGAGTGCCTTTGTCTATTATATCAGATAGAGGATCCCAGTTTACTTCTCGGTTTTGGAGGGCATTTCAGGAGGCATTAGGGACTCGATTGGACTTGAGTACGGCATTTCATCCGCAGACTGATGGACAGTCAGAGAGGACGATACAGATATTGGAGGACATGCTGCGAGCTTGTGTTATGGATTTTGGAGGTGGGTGGAGTCAGTACCTTCCCTTGGTCGAGTTTGCGTATAATAATAGCTATCAGTCCAGTATACAGATGGCGCCGTTCGAGGCTTTATACGGTAGGCGATGCAGATCTCCGATTGGATGGTGTGAGGCTGGGGAGTCGAGCTTATTAGGACCGGACTTGGTCCAAGATGCAGAGGATAAGGTGCGGCTGATCAGAGATAGACTGTCTGCGGCTCAGAGCAGACAGAAGGCTTATGTAGACCACCGACGTCGCCCGTTGGAGTTTGCAGTTGGAGATCACGTCTTCCTGAAGGTTTCCCCGATGAAAGGCGTGGTTAGATTTGGTAAAAGAGGCAAGCTTAGCCCCCGTTACATCGGCCCGTACGAGATTCTAGATCGTGTTGGAGCTGTAGCTTATCGCTTGGCTCTTCCTCCAGAGTTGTCGATGGTGCATCCCGTATTCCACATTTCTATGCTGAGGAAGTACGTGCCGGACCCGTCACATGTGATTTCTTCACAGGATATCCAGCTGGACCAGGATTTGTCTTACGAGGAGGAGCCGGTAGCCATTTTAGATCGTCAGATCAAGCGGCTTCGATCGAAGGATGTATCCTCAGTTAAAGTGCTTTGGAGAAGCCAGACTATGGAGGAAGCTACCTGGGAGTCAGAGGAAATCATGCGCAGGAGGTACCCTCACCTTTTTGGTACGTGATCTTTTCCTTTATTTTAAATCGAGGACGAATTTCCTTTTAGGGGGGAAGAATGTAATGACCCGAATTAGAAATTTTGTTAGTTTAGGACTTAGTTGTAGAAATTAATTTGTCGGGGGCTGGAGTGAAAATACTCGAGGACTGATTTGCGTTAAGCCTGAAGTCCAGGGACTGATCTGCAAAATTTCCATAAGTCTGACAGGAACTGCGTTCGAATGATTCCTCCGCCGATTAGCAGTTTTGGGCAATGATGCTTGCGTGTTTTTGCTTCTTGTGTTGGTATTTGAAGCTTTGGTTGAATCCCTCACTCAATCGTTGAAGACGAGCGAAGAGAGAGGGGATTCTTCGAGCTTTGCCGACGGAGAACACGGAGGGAGGCCGAGCTTTTTTCGGGCTTTCTGGCACTTTTCAGGCGTTGAAGGTTGCTGGTTGGCTGGCCGGGCTCGTGCGGCTTCAGGGCGGTCGGCGGACGAGGAAGCTCTCTTCCCGCTGTTTTCCTGGTTTTTTTTTCCAGGGTCGGGGTGTTACAGGCAACCCAGGTCAAGACCCGGGTTGCCGGGTGAGAGAGACGGACCGGAAGGGTCCGGGTCCGTGTGTTGGGCCAACCCAGGCCGTTCGCTGGGCTCAGCCCAATGGGCTGGGCGGCCCGCGGCTTGAATCGCGGCCAAGAAAAAAAAAAAAAAAAAGAATGTTGGGCCAGCCCAGGCGGCCCGAGCCGCGCCGAGCCGAGCCGCTGGGCTGGCGGCTCAAGCCGAGCCGCGAGCTGCGGCTCGAGCCAAGCCGACTATAAAAAAAAAAAAAAAAAAAAAAAAAAAAAAAAAAAAAAAAAAAGAAGGAAGGGGTTTTGACTGAACCGGCCAGAGGGTTGACCGGCCGGTTCAGTGGCCAAATCAACTTGGAATTTGGTTTTTTGACTGGTTCTGGATTCAGGGGGATGAAACCTATCAAACAAGTGGGTTCGGGAAATTTTGGCAACCGGTTCGAGGTGATCAACCTCGTTTTGCGTGCCAATGATCAGGTTTGAGTTCTTGACGGTTCATATTGGCTCCTAAGGTTTTGGGGCCTCTGAATCATTTTCGAGGGTTTCGTGCCCGTTTGAGTGAGCTTGAGGTAGTTTTTAGGCCAGCAGGCCGGGTTGGGGGTCTTTAGAGGCTGGTTCGCTGTGTTGGCAGACTATGGAGAGTATTTCTTTTGGATTTGAGGGTTTTGATTGGTTTTTGTGTGTGAGAGTCACGTAGATTTCGGTGGCCAGTCTCGATATCTCGAGATGCGTGCCAAGTGTCCGATTTTGTTTTGAGCCGTTTGAGGCTACGAGGCTGTTTCTTGTACCGAGTTTGAGGTGGGTTATATTTCTTTGTGGTTTTTGTTTTTCAGATACGTCTGAGAGGTACACCCAGATCGGCGAGACGGTTGAGGGTGATCAGGACTTCGTTCTTGACTCGATTTTTGTACTGTGATGACGATACCTTTTCTATGCTTGTGTTTCCATACTGTTTTATTGGCATGTTGATTATGTGACTTCTTAATTGTATCTGGACTATGTATGTGTCCTTGTGTACTATCAGTGAGCTGTATTGATATGTTGTTATGAGATTTGGAATATGAATCGTATGTGCCTATGTATACCTGTTTGTGACCGATGCGTGAGGATGGTACCACATGATGTGGTTTGGACAAAGGAGCTCGGCTGGACGTACGGTGACCCTAGTGTCCAGTGGTGAGTCGGCCTGAGTCTTGTTGAGGCAGCAGGGGCTGCGAGTATGATTGCACATTGATGACATGTCTGGGGTGGCAGGCTCAGCCGACGGACGGTGGGCCGTAGTGTACGGGGAGTGCTTTGGTTTCCGTTTGGGAAGACTTTTGGGATACCGAGGACTCGCCCGGCATGCGGTGTGCTGCCGTAGCGTGCGGGGAGTATTCTGGCCCAGTGGATGGGATGTGATGGGTTGGTTACAGTGATACGTTGCATATTTATTTACATATTACTGCTCAACGGGGATTACTTGTGTATATGTGATATTTGTTTGAGCCACGTTGCATACTGTAGCTTGTATAGTCTAGGTATCGTCTGTTACTCACTAAGTCTCGCGACTTACAGTTTTAAATTTTTCCAGATCTCTGACTTGCTTGTTCTTGTCTCGTTACCGCGCCAGAGTCGGAGTTAGGCAGTGGAAGCTTTATCGATGTTGGGCATATTCCCTTTTGTATTAATTCCTTGTACTTTAAGAGTAGCTCTTTTTGAAATCTCAGACAGATCTTGGTATTCGTGTATGAGGACAGCGCACCGTGATTTATATGGTATTGAGTTGTTATATTGGTTTTTTCGAGGCTTACTAGGGCTAAGTGGCCCTAGTGCCGGTCACGTGCCTGGGTCGGGGCGTACACATTAAACATTCAAGTAAATACAAAACACATTTTTAATTGAAAACATTTCTTCACCGAACATCCACCCCCCAATAAAAGTGCTTTCGCCAAAACTTTTGCGAGAATGGTTTCGTTATCAAAGGGAAACATGCAAACCACCTTTAAAAATAATAAGCAAAAGTAAATTGAAACACTTTGTACAGATCTTCCCCTAGCTTCCCAACCAAGGCATCTCGTTTAATCACCATGTAGCACTACTTGTAAATCTCTACATCTATCTCATTGACTTAGTTTTTCAAGTGGGTCAGAGGAGTTCCTGCAAAGGGACAACTCTTTTCAGATAATTAAGAATAATAGGCAAAATAAGTAAAATTGCTGTGTTTACAAGTATGGAATATCAATTTAAATTTAAAAAACATAAGTAAATTAATTATTGGCAAAGTTGATCTTCTTGATGGTTACGGTCCCTCCATCTCCTTCTAAGACTTAAAAGCTCTTGAAGGCTTGAGGCATGATAATTGGATCAAGTTGTGACCATCAAGGATTAGTGCCTTGAATGCACTTTCGGCGGCAATTGGGAAGATGAATCATTTGTGAAAGTGAGAACACTGGTGAATTTGTGAGTGAATTAGGGAGTAGATACCTAAACAGGGGTGATGTTTATACTGAGTGCAAGAGAACTCTCCTTACCACTCATACCAAAACATGTGATATATACAATAAAAGTATGGGCCCTACCTAATCGTGTGAGAGCAATGTTTCATACCCAGTATCAAAAAAATTTGCAAATGGGATTGTGTTGAAGTTGCTTTTAAGCAAAGGGAGTTGGGAATGGCATTTATAATGGATAGAGGTACTTAATGTCTCTGTCTTGGAGTTTATTTCATTCGAATCAACCAAGAGATTAAGGTGATATGTTCTTCTTCTTGTCTAGTTTGTATGTCTTAGATCTAGCAGACTGCATTACCATGACTTCTCAAGTCTCTGTTCGTAGGAGGAACGGAAAATGAAAAGATTAAACATTAACTGGAGTGCAAATATATGTTACCTTCCAACACTTCAGTGATACAAATGCTAATAAATGAGGTAATTAAACTATGTGATACGGAAATTAGAAGGGAAAGAATATAGAAAATAAAAGGATTCAGATAAAAAAGAGTGATGACTACCAGAGGAAGATGTCTCTGCTAGCCCTTAGCTGATTTTTTGAGTCATAATGAATTACAGTCATGTCATAGTCTGGAGTTCAGCATCAAATTCTATTTTTTACACGACAGCCTTAGAAAAATGCGTTATTTGAGCAGGTCCATGAAAGTTCCAGCCGCACCTGAAAAGAAAATGGAATTTTATGTAATGCAGGGGTAGCAATTCGTGTTTCTGTTTTGTATTCATATCGGTATTAAAATATTTAAAAATATTATTAAAATTATTAACAACTCAGTTGCAGTAAAATTAAATTAATTGACTTGAATTCGTGTTAAATAAATTTTTATCATAAATATTATAATAGTATTTGTCACAATGGTTATTGTTATGTTTTATGTTTCAACGGTTAAATTTTCCTACAAAGCTGAGGCCTTTGATCCGTTGACTTAGAAAATTGTATCTGTCAATATGTAATGCGATTGCATATTTAGGCATGAAATTTGGAATATAAAGAAGTTTAAACAGAAGTAGATGTTAGTTGATAGAATTTTGACGGGCATTGAGGCAGTTGGTGCATTTGTATGGCATAGCATTTATGGGAGTAGATGTGAGTGTTCAAAGTTAAAACCTTATGATCTCTGCACCCCAACCCCACTCCCCATTCTCATTTATTTTTAAAGGAAGAAGAAGGAAAAAAAAAAAGGAAAACTATAAATCATGTAGACCAGTATCTTATTGTAAGGAAAGATCATTAGTATATGGGTGCCAATACTGGTACACCTTTATTCTGTTCCTTCTCTCCTTCCCTGCGGATGTGCATTATTTCTTTAGAGACTTAAATTTGAAATTAAATACTTTGTAAATCAGAGTTTTGCTACGCCATACAGCTAAAAGCCTTTGGTTTTATCCGGGGAATCAAACCCAGATCAATTCAATGTTATTTTCAAAATCAGGGATGCTCGCTCTCTGATTTCACTGAACTTCTTTTTATGAAATAGTCAAATGAAGTGAAGTAGAAATTTGCTAACTTGAAATGTAGCTTAACATTATCACTAGCCTCAAAATAACTAAAATTGAGGTGGGGCATAATTATAAAAAATTATTAAATCTTACTAGAACATAAAGAGTGAACCCTTTATAAAACCTAACTACCTGTTTTGATTCTTTGAAGGGCCCTGTTTTGGAACTGAGAAAGTCCAGTTAAAATTTATATTAGGTATTCAGATATCATTCCAACAAACTTGATGGTATCTAAAACTCCTTGGATGCTGCAAAGGCAGCTGTTGGAGGAAATAATGAAAACTAATGCCCATGAATTCCAATCAAACTTACCGTTCAATGTCAATTTGCTCAGCTTCCCTGGAAAAAGGAATGGGAACATTAGGATAAGAAGTTTGTTCTTGTTTCTTTTAGAATCTTCAGGAAAGCTTTCTACTGCTTGTTGACCTGAATCTTTCTAAAACTTTTCTGATTCAACTGAAACCAAATATGTTCAAGTATTCCATTATCTATCCTCATCAAACCTTTTGGGTAAAAATAAATTAATGGAAATTATATCATTGGTATGAGAGGGAAGTCTGGTAGAATGGTTTGTTTGATTTAATAGCGGGGGAGACATTGAAAGATCCAATAAAACAAAAAAGTGTTAAAAAAGGGCATGGAAATTATGTTTTGTCCCGTGTCAGGTTCTTTGTTCAGAAAATAAAAGCCCTTTGATCTGTTGGCCTTACTTGAACGGTATGGGATTTATAAAGCCAAGCTACAGAAGTTTCAGCAAAATCAGTCGCTGTAGTCTTCTCAAGGACAAACATTAATATTCAACTCCATCCTCAAGGGGAAGTGAGGAACATGGGTTCAACCTTGACTTGCAAGGTTTTGGTTATGGTTTTATCTCTGCAAGAGCAGCAATCAAATTTCCCTTTATTTTCTGATTTCTTTTATTTGGTTATAAGGCAAGAGACATTCAGAAGATGCATGAACCAACCGCTGGCCAGGTGGATAAGATTTTATTTTCAACAAAGGAATCACTAGCAAGAAATAGGCAAGGAACACACTGACATAAATTTGCTTGAGAGGTAAAGGAAGGCAAGTTCAATAGAGATGAGAGACATTTAAGCATAGGCATCAGGGTTTTGGATGAGGTAGTCTTGAAGAACCTTGAACATTGCCCCTGACCTTTCCTGCCCTGTCTTTATCTCATCTTCACTTATAACAACACCTTCCAGGGATAATACTTGCTTGTGGTCTTGGCAATGGAACCACTATGGGGAGGCCATGAGCTGAATTTTGTAAGAGATCTTCTCTAGGTTACCAGTCAGGGCATCACCTTCAATCATAGTGTGGCAGTACTGTATGTCTCTTCATCAGTATCATCAACGCGGTGCTTTAGGTAGGTAAGTGGGGTTCCTGCCTTGTAAAACACTCATTTTCAACTTATTGGAACTAATAGGCATAAGTAAAATTATGGTGTTAAAATGGTATCAATTTAACCTTCAGCAAAGTTGATCTTCTTGATGGTTCCAGCCCCTCCATCTCCTTCAATGACGTCAATGCTCTTGAAGGCTTGTGGCATAATTTTTGGGATCAAGTTGTCACCTTCAAGGATTAGTGCCTTGAATGCCCTTGCTAGTGGGATTGGGGAAGAAGTCTTATCAGTGAAACTAAGAGGACCCATCTGGTAGAGTTGTGAAATGAAGAGGTTAAGTGGATCAGTTTTGTGACAGGAGAGATTTCCTCAAGGAAAAGAGGTGCTACAAGGGATGGTATTTATGCTGGTTTGAGGTGGTGAAGAAGTCTGTTTTGTAGTTTGTTCCATTAAATTAATCTAATCAGATAAAACTAAGGCAATATATTCTAATTACTGTGATTTTATGTTAGTCAAGAGGGTAGGAATGGTGAAAATATCAAATTTCTACTTGGGACAATGAATAGAACAAGTATATGATTTCAATAGCACTAATGTGTTTATCATATTTTGTATTATGTATTTAAATATGAGTTGATGGCTTTTTGCTTCTTATGGACTTCTCTTAAAAATTCTGAAAGTTGCTCTTTGGACTTATCAAGTGCTTGCCCTTAATGATATGATGAAATAAGAGTCTACCATGTCATCATCTTGCTGAAAATACCATTGAAATGATTATTTTTTTTCTGTTCTATAGAGGATATTCCAATATCCTTTTCAGAAGAAGAATATGCTGCTATTGTAACCAGACTAAAAATTCTTGGATGTTTCGAAGGCTTTGACTACTAGATAATCTACCACCTTGGAATTATTTCTCAAGTTTTCTTTCTGATATCCTGCACAGGTTGACAACGAGAGAGAGATTGTGATTAGTTGACATGCCTGGAAAAAACTACTTTACTATTTTTATTATTGAATTGGCAAGTAATATTAGTATTTATGTTTACCATTATTGGTAGAGTTTTGTAGTCTTTTGTTCCAAACTTGCAAAGTTGTAATTATTTCAGACTGACCAATATTTTTCTTGACTTTTTTATCCGGCTCAACCTATTACTGTTATGAAATTTTTTGATTTATTTTGGATTATTCCTTACTATTTATCGGTGAATAGAACTGTAATATTTTTAAAAAGGTATTACTTATACATAAAATACTCAAGATCACCTAAAAAATAAGCTCAATTTTTTGAGTTCCTTATTATCCTCCTTTTTTCTTGTTTTCATTCTTTTTTCTTATTTTCTGCTTTTTAAAATCATAAATTAAATAGTAGTCCTTCTCCTCCTCTTCTTCTTCTCTTTCTTTTCCTTCCATCAAACAAGTTCTTAGATTCTTTTTCAAGTTGTATTGAGCATTTTCTTCGGTGGTTCTTACTATTTCGGAGCTTCGTTTATACATTACATATTTGCATATTTAATGATTCCATCAGAAGTATGCAATTTCATGATTGTAGCATTGCTGAACAAAATAGCAACTTTCTCTGCTCGAAGCTTTGCATCTTTATTCAGTGATTCGTGTTGTCTCACATCAGAAAAAAGCGCATCTAAGGCAGAGTCTCAGTTCTCTCTCTCTTTCCCCCTCCCTCCCTCTCCCTCTCCCTCTCACTCTCAATATTGTCATTTATTTTTAAAATATTTTCTTAATGCAGCAAAATTTCACTCAATCAAATCTGGTGAGAAGTTGAGGTAGATCTGCCACTAGATTCATCTGCCACTAGATCATTATTCAATATATTTGGTTCGCACTAAGCATTCCATTTTACTCTTCTACTTCCCAACATCAGCTATCAAAAAAAAAAAAAAAAAAAAAGCTTTACCTTTTTTTTCTGTCAGTTTTTCCATTAACAGAGCCACAGTGATTTACTTTTAGATGAAAAAGCCAACTGAAAATCGGAAGCTATTCTTTCAGGACAGTGAAAAGTCAACCAGAAAAGGCTGAACACTTTTTGACACTTGAACATCTCCTAAAGCTTTCTGGATCAAAAGCATGAAGCCTCACTTATTTTCAGCTAATTGAAGCTTCTTACAGGAAGGAGATTGATTGATTGCTTCCATCAAACAGTACTAGCACTTGGCGACCCTATCCGACCCAAATTATTTATTTTCTAGCTCAATTGGTGTCCTTGGCCAGAAATAATAAACGCAAGCCGCAGTAGAAACACAAAGTGGAAGAAAAATGCAAAGCTTATTTCAACAACAATGGGGAGATCGTATTCAAGCATAGGCGTCAGGATTTGCCAAGAGGTAGGCTTCCACGGCCTTGAAGAGGGCCGCAGCCTTTTCCTTGCCAGCCTTGACATCTTCCTCTTTTATCTCGATGCCTGGTTTCGTGTTATACTTGCTAATGTTCTTGCCAATGCATCCTCCAGTCGGGG
The DNA here is from genome assembly GCA_911865555.2 of Thlaspi arvense. NCBI lineage: Eukaryota > Viridiplantae > Streptophyta > Magnoliopsida > Brassicales > Brassicaceae > Thlaspi > Thlaspi arvense. The sequence continues at coordinate 30,359 of CAJVSB020000910.1, read as the reverse complement.
ATGGCTCGAGCTTTACCTCGTAGGAGATGGATTCTAGAATGCCCATCAAGGCATCACCCTCGATCATTGTGTAAGCATATGTCATTTTCTCCTTGTCCAGCAGATCAACCCTGTGCTTCACAGACTTGAATTGACTTCCTGCATTGAGGACAAAATAAAAAAAAAAAAAAAAGAAAAAAAAATCCGAAGTTAATGTTTAGCCTATCTTTGGGGCTCACATATCTGGCTTTTAAGTGTGAATTATTAGAAGTCAAACTCGAAAGTTCTATAATATTGACATTAAAAGCCACGTATGTAAGCCCCGAAAGTCACCAATACCAACTTAAATTTTGAGTCATCGTGGCTAGCCTTCTGCTAAGTTCAGTTGCTTGATGGTTCCAGGGCCTCCATCTCCTTGGATGATTTCGATGCTTTTAATGGCCTGAGGGACAATCTTGGGCATGAGTTTGTCACCATCAAGGATCAAGGCCTTGAACAGCTTGGAAGCCGGAACCGGGCTTGAGATGTCTTCGGTGATCGTGAGGACACCCATGATGATCTCCTTGTAGTCTTAAGAATGACTAGAAGGACTAAGTGACCTGGGGGAGACTTGGGATGAGCAACAAAGGTACAGAAGAAGATGGTATATATAAATTGGTAGAGTAGTGTGTTCTGTTTTCAATTTTTGTAGGTGCGTGCCTTCTTCAATGCTAAAATTTAATGGTAGTCGTCAAGTTCAGATCAAGATGGGATACACACCTTAAGGTGAAAACTGTCATCTTTGCGAGATAGGAAAATTTTCCTTAAGATGACCAGTAAACCAAGGGAAAACAGAATTGCATATGTTTTCAGCAACAACTTCAAAGGTAGAATCTGCAGAAAAAATTTTTGGCAGGTGTACTTATCCTCTAGTAAGAGTCCAGACATGAGAAAAAACACTTGGTCGAGGAATTTTATAGCTGATTTGAGAATGAATTTCAAGAAGTTGAAACATAAAAAAAAAAGATATTAGGAAAAGAGGCAGGTATTTTATCTTAATAGGACGATATGGCAATAATTTTGATAGCGGTGACTATTTTTTTGTTTTCAACTAGCTATTGTACCAGGTCTTTTATTAAGGCTGTTGGAACGCCATACTGCCTCAACCAACAAATTTAACATCTTGGTAGTACTAATGCATCCAACACCCTTTATTGCAAAAAGAAAGAAAAAAAATAAAGAAGAATTCAAAATATATATCAAATCCACACTTCCACAGTAAAAGAAAAAGTGAAAAAGAAGAGGTTAAAAGGGAAACAAGATATTAGCAAATCTACAAGGGCTAAACAACTCTTATATATATGTATGTATATATATAAAGTTGGTAATTTTTTTTTGATATTTGTCAACTTATGAAGTAATCATTTATTAATTTTGATAATTGTCACTTATATTTTTTTGTCTAAATATAAGATTATTTCAATTATTATAATTTTTGTGATCCAATTTTAAAATTTTAAATTGTGAAAATGATTCAATTAATTTTTTTTTTTAATTTCAGAGAAAAATTTGAAAGTTGTCCATGCAAAGCACCGAAAGCAATCTAGCTGTATATAATTTCTTGATTCTAAAGCAAACAGACATAGGTGCATCAATACTTTCAAAGGACTAACTTGGGTGGTGCAGAACCCTACTAATAGGATGATGGTTTCAAGTTCATTTATTTTATTTTATTTATTTTTTACCTCTAGTTGTTACGCATTCCCAAAAAAGAAAAAAAGGTGCAAATATATGATTTTGGGCTGCATGAATATACAGGGTAATTTTCTAATTTTTCCACCCAAATAAATGAAATGCAACTGACCTCTTAAATGGTCAAAAAATTGGTTGCCCGTCATGGTTTTATTGGGGTAGCTGGGCCTCCACAACTTCCCTTCTCACCCACAAGATCCTAAATCTATCCAGGTCAAGTGATTCTGAGGAATTAAAACTAATTTGGCCTACCCAACAAATTTTGGTTAGTTATCTGTTTCCATCAACGTGGTAGTAGAGGTTTAATGCTTACCTTCTAATCCCTATCTAGTCTTGATGCCTACATTTGGAATAGAAAAGTAATTTTTAAAAAAAAAATTTGGCTAAATTCTAATGCCAATTTGAGTAGCTATTTCGATTGAGTCATTATATTCATCAACTTTAATTTTTTTATTAGATTATTCATGGACAAGATTTGTTCCAAATGCATCTCTTTTGAGGACCAACAAGCCAATCTGCACAACTTCATCAGAAACTCAGAGAGGTGTAAGAGCCAATTTTGTACTATTACTCTTATGTCAGTGTTCTGAAATTTGGGTAACTCAAAAAGTGAAGTTCCAATCTTAACTAGAGTCATTAAACAGACAAAAGTAGGTCTAACGGCCCTAGACAATTAATCAATATTTTGTTAAGTATTATCTGTTTTCTGGTTTTTGAAATTTCTTAATAGTAGGATTAGATCATAATGAGCAAGTTGGAGGACCAGGGCTTATACTCTGTTTCTGGTTTTACCTTAACTCAATGTTTGAGCAATGTGACTCATCCGAAACCAAATGCCCAAGTAGTCAGTGTGAGAAGATAGAAGAGAAGAAAACCTCTTTTAGTTTGGGCTTAGGCCTGCCAGTGCCTGCCTAAGAAGTCACAATGTTTGGCTTCAGAACTTGTGACTCGTTACCATCACGTTAGGCTAGGTTTGCTGTCACGCCCCGAACCCCGGGCCCGTGACTGGCACTAGGATCCACCAACCCCAGTAAGCCTCAACAAAACCAGTCGTACTTTAAAGATATAAAACATACACAAAGTGCAATAATATAACATCCAAAAATCACCCGAGATCTTATCTGAGAGTACAAGAAAGCTACTCTAGAATACAATAAAGAATAGATATAAAAGAAAAGTGCATGTACATCAATCAATTCTGCAGTCGCTATCTCCCACACTGGCACGCTAACCGAGGCGAGTACAGTCAAATGAATCTGAAATGTTTAAAACTATGAGTCGCAAAACTTAGTGAGTACGGATATACCTAATCTATACATGTTGGGATATGTATCACGCCACAAGTACAAAATCATACATACACATATATACACAGTGAGTAGTAATCAAAACATATATGTGAGGTATCAAGGTAATCAATCATTACATCGCATCAATCACAGGGCTAGTGTACTCCCCACACGCTACGGTAAACACCATCCGCCGGATGAGCCCCTAGCCACACAACTCATCTCATCGCCGGGCCAAGGTACTCCCCGTACGCTACGGTCCACCATTTGTCAGCTGAGCCTGCCATCCCGTACACATCACGTCACTGGGCCAGAATACTCCCGCACGCTACGGTAGCACACTGTCCGCCGGCTGAGCCCTTAGCCACACAACTCATCTCATCGCCGGGCTAAGGTACTCCCCGTACGCTACGGTCCACCGTCCGTTAGCTGAGCCTGCCATCCCGTACACATCACGTCACTGGGCCAGAATACTCCCCGCACGCTACGGTAGCACACCGTCCGCCGGCTGAGCCCTTAGCCACACAACTCATCTCATCGCCGGGCCAAGGTACTCCCCGTACGCTACGGTCCACCGTCCGTCGGCTGAGTCTGCCATCCCGTGCACATCACATCACGAGATCCCTGTCTCGTCTTCTCACGATCGGAGGAATCGCACTAGTGCATATCATATCCGCGGCCTCCGCCGCCCGCGGCCTCTGCCGCCTCACATCACACATCACATCGCGTCCTCTGCCGCCTGCAGCCTCTACCGCCTCACATCAGATGATACCATCCTCACATGTAGTCAAAAGCAGGTATACATAACATATACAGTTCACATCTCAAAACAAGTATCGCATACTAACATAGCTCACTGACAGTTCACAAAACACATAACACATATCCCGGGTATAACGCATAATCAAAGTACAGTTTTCAAATCACATAATCATCATGTCAGAAAATCACAGCATGAAAACACAAGCATAGTGAGGGTATCATCACTCACAGTACAGACGCTAAGCCAAAACGAGAGTCCCGAGTCACCTAACCCGACTTAGTGGTCCGGGTGTGCCCTTGCTTGCGAATCTGCAATCAAAATCATACAAAATCATCACCAACGCCGAAACCGGCATGAGAAACAGGCTCGTAGCCTCAAATCGAACTCAAATCCCAAACTAGCCTCTGGCACGCATCTCGAGGCAACACGACCAATCACCCGAATGTACGCAACTCACTAATACTGAACAAATCTACTTAACCACCCTCAATACTACAGAACTAGCCTCCACAAAACTCGAACCGCAACGAACCGGTCTCCAAAACCCTCGAACTGACTTGACCTGGTTCAAAACTACCTCTGACTCAACTCGAATGACCACGAAACCCTCAAAATCGGATTCAGAAGGCCCAAAAACCCTAGGAACCACTATGAACCGCCAAAAATGGCTCAAACCAGCTCTGAACAGGGCCAAAACCCTAACCCTAAGCATCGGCACGTAAATCGAGACCGGTTCACCTTGAACCGATCACCCAAAAATCACCAAACTTCATGGTTAGCTAGGTTTCTTCATATTGGACCAGGAACCGGTCTAAATTCCCCAAGAACCGCCCTCAAAACTAATGAACCGGTCACCTGAAAGATAATATACTAAACCGGCCGGTTCACCTCGAACCGGCACCCAAAATTTTCCGAACCCACTTGGTCTGATAGCCCTCATCCCCCCGAACCCAGAACCGGTCCAACCTCCCAATTCCAAGCCAAAATGGCCACTGAACCGGCTAGTCAAAGCCCTTGGCCGGTTCAGTCAAACCCTTTCCCTCTTTTTTTTTTTTTTTTTTTGGCTTGAGCCGCCAGCCTAGCAGCTCGGCTTGGCTCAGCTCAGCCACGGCTCAGACTCGTCTGGGCCAGCTTTGGGCCCAGCCCACTCAACTGGGCCGCCCACCTTGCTCGGGCCTCCTCCCGGCCCGAGCCTAACATATTTTTTATTTATTTATTTATTTTTCTTTCTTGGCCCGTTGGCCAAGCCTGTGGGCCTGTGGCCCAATCCACCAAACTGCCTGGCCTGGGTCCAATTGGCCCAGGCCCAACCCACACAAGCTGGCCGAGTCGACCCGGTGAGCCGAGTCGACTCAGCCGAGCCAGCTCAGCACGGACCCGGATGCAACCGGGTCTGTCTTCTTCACCCGCCCCCCAACCCGACTCACAAACCGGGTTTGCAACGCGACCCGATACACCCAACCTCAAAATACTCGGACCTGGATGCTTACCTGGACCAAACGACCTCCCGAAACCACGGATTCCACCCCGGTGACCCTCAACGAAGCACCTAATCGGACTGGATCGATCCAAATGCCTCAGAATTCGAGAAAACCGATCCGGCCATTCATAAACCCAGTTCGGCCAAGAACCTCAAAATCCTCTCCAGTCTCTCTCCAAAACGCCAAATAGCTTGAGGGCTTCTGTTCGTCAGACAAAGACGAGCATAAATGCTCGATTCAATCGGCCTACCAACTCCTCATCATCATGGTAAGGAAGATACAGTAACCGGGTACTATTCTTTTTAGAAATTTCTATCAAATTGCAATCTGGTCCTCCAAACCTCATTTCCTATCTACTAGGTCCCTAACAAATTTCTAATTAGGCCTCTCAAAGTTTTGATCCTTGCAGTAAGGTCCCCACCCTAATTAATTTGAAAAACTGGGTCATTACATTTGCTGACTCCATAAATCTTGGTTCTGCGGTTCACACACTAGTTCTATCCTTAGCAGTCGCTGGCTAGCCGTGCACCCAAGATGAATTGATCGGGAACTGAGGTAAAAACTTGAAAACAAATGGAAAATGGCCGTAGGATCGATAATAATGTCCATAGTTCGGAAAACAAAATATTTATTACAAAATCTCTGAGTAGTATAGCTTACATGCTTGGTCAAATCCAACAAGACAACCAACAGGGTGATCGAAACTAAAGCATATTTATTATTAAGCCGAAGGAAATTTAACCAATGGAAGAGAAACATGGAAAGCCACATAACTGTAAGGGACAAACTTGCGAGAAGAATTTTCTTTTTAGCAAGCATCAAGTTTGGACAAGAGGTAGGACTCAATGGCCTTGAACATGGCAGAGGCCTTTTCTTTGCCGCCCTTGATTTGCTCCTCGGTGGTCTTGGCATCACCCTTGGTTACATGCTGCTGTTTTTGCAAACTGAGCCTCCATCGGAAGAGGCACAAATTTTGACCTCGTAGGAAATTGACTCGATGGCATCCCCAAGAGCGTCACCCTCAATTACGCTATAGCAGTAGGTGAAGGTCTCCTTGTCAATTGAATCGACTCTCCGCTTTGCGTAATTGTACGTACTGCCTGTGTGTTAAGAAAAGAAGTCCATTTTTAGTATGTTGGTTAGAGTGAAACAGTAACATGACATCATGTTTGATAGTAATATTATAATGCTATAAGTTCATCAAAACTCTTTAGTATTATCAATTTTATTAATGGGTAAGTAAACGAGCTAAAAAAAATCTTAATATGGTAATAGAAACTAACCTTCGCCAAATGAGTTAAGTAGAAATTGTTTTATATTTTCATATTGTTTGAATGAAAATGTCAGGGAAAAAGGTTTGGGTTTCAGTCAGGAAAGAAAAAGACTTTGATTGTGATGAAATCTAGTTGACAACAACTCAGACTTATAATCCGTCCCTTTTGAAAGCTCCAACAATGACAACTCGACAAAATTTAGTCGGGCTCTGGAGGCCCCAAGCTAGAAACTTTGTCCCTTTCAACTCAGACTAATAATTTTGTCTTGTCCAGCTCAAAACAATATAGTTTCATTGATCCCTCCCATTATGACTCTATCGTGGAAAGCTTCTCCAAGGAGGGCCCTCTCTTCTTCGTTGATCTATGGAAGCCCCGAGTTAAAAACACCTTGTCACACTTGAGGAAGCTAAAGTTTTGACTACAATGAAATCTGGTTGCCAATGGCTGTCTATTTCCTAACAAAATTTGGTCTATTTCTGGTCGAAGGAAGAGGTTGTTGGTGTAGGTTTTTTTTTATGTCAAAAGTACTCTTTTAATAGAAAGCACTTTTTTTGTTAAAAAAAAAATCATCCAAATGGACGTTAATAACAATAAATTTATTTGATTGTCCTTCTCAGATAATTTAATTTATTCTTTCCAGCTTAAAAGAGAACATCTTCGTTGATCCCCCCATGACAACTCTATCATGGAAAGCTTCTCCAAGGAGGGCGCTCGCTCCTTCGTCGATCTCCAGAGGCCCTAAATTGAAAACACCTTGTCACAATCAAGGAATTAAACCTTTGACTATGGTGAAATTTAGTCAATTACAATGACCTCTTTCCATACCATGACAAAATTTGATCAATTTCTGATCAAAGAAATTTGCAGCTAGTTTAGGTCTTTTTTAGATTAGAAGCATTTTTTTTAAAAAAAACCACTTTTTTTTTGTAAAAAAGAAACACCCATCCAAATGGGCCTTAATAGCAATAAATTTATCTAAACTCAACTTTTTTAAATAATATTTTTTGAATAATTTGGTCTTAGCAATTTTAATAGAGCTGCACTGTTTGTGGTGCACAAAACTATTCACGAGGATATTACTGGATGTTTGGAAATTGCTATCCCAAGATGGTTTAAAGCAATTCCTTTATAAATTTTTATCGTGCCAATAAATTTTTTCCATTTGACATGGGGAAAAACTTTAAATTAATAAACTAAATGCCCTAAGTGATTTATTAGAAAAAAAATCCCCATAATTATCTTAGTAATTAATGTGAGCTGACCCTGTAGCACCCCGATTATATTAATTTGTATTATTAATTTTATTTTTTAGGAACACTTAACTTATAAAATTTGGCTTTTTGATAAAACTTGTTATATATAGTTTTCAACGATCTTTTAAAAAAATTTGTTAATAAGAAGGACTCTGCAAAAGTTTTAATTTAAAAAGAATATGACATTCTTAAATTAATTTTCCACTTAGTACAACTTGATGTTTTACCTTAGAACAAGCATCCTCCTCTGGTAAAATTTTATCAACTAACGATATTAAAACCTCCTATCCTCCTGCTGGTTCCTTATTTCCTAATACCATGTTCGGCAAACTTGAATTTGATGGAATTTGGTGAAATTTAGATTTTAAAATCTTATTTTTTTATTTAAATAAAAAAATAAAATTTAGATTTTATGAATTTGAAATTTTACTAATTTAATGAATTTAGATTTGTTGAGATTTATATTTGAAAAAATTTATTTAAAAAATTTTGAATTATTTTTTGAATTTAGTCATTTTTATTAATATTTTTTTATTAAGCTAAAAAAGAGAAAATAAAACAAATCATAGAGTCACTGGACTTTATTTCCTACTTGTTCAAAGATTTCTCAACACACACACATATATATAAAAAGTAATTTTTTTTTTTTACAAATCCTACTCGCAATTGAAGTTGTTATTAGAGCACACAGCCTTTCACTTCTTCCATTCACGTTAGATCGATTATCAATGTTCACCATGAAACTCCTGCCTTTTCACTGCCTCTTTACGTACTTTCTTGCTCCATCTCTTCTTGCTCTCCCACCACCCTCCCCTATTCAATCATGTTCGAACTTCGTCTTCTCCCGTCATAAAACTTTCGCCTCATGCACTGATCTTCCCTTGCTGGCCTCCTTCCTCCACTGGAATCACGACCCATCTTCTAGAACCCTCCAAATCGCTTACCGCCACACAAATCTCCTCTCCAAGTTCTTGGGTTGGATAGGGAATTAATCCTACATCTAAGGGCATGATCGGAACCCAAGCCCTCATAGCCTACAGAAGGCCCGGCGCAACAATGGCCGTGTTCACATCTCCGATCAATAGCTATCAGGCAAAGATGGAACAGGGGACACTGGGTTTCCCTGTCACGGAGTTATCGGCCATTTTTGTTGATGACCAGATCATTATTTTTGCGACGATGGAGCTTCCGACCAGCAGCTATACCTTGTACCATGTTTGTCAAGACGGGCCTGTCTCTGGTGACAGCCTCGGCTTGCATGAAATCTGTGGGAGTCACCTTCAGTCCATGGGAACTCTGAATCTTACGTCTGGACAAGCCGTAGCTTCTCATAGTGGGAAATCGAAAGCCATACTGAGGATTGTATGTCATTCATTAAGTCCTTTTCGAAATCAATGCCCTGGCTTTTTGCATTTCATTTAATTTATGTTGGCTTAAAATCCAAATTTTCCCTTCAACTTGAACATGCTCTACTTTTTCGGGGAAAAAAAAAAACTGGCTATCCGGACTAATTTAAAGAAGTCCGAATATCAGTAAGTTGTTAGCTCTGCTTGCCTTTGCATTAAAGAAAAAATTGCCTTTCATGAAGTCGAATGAAGGAGCCCATAAAGGGGGAAGAAAAAGCTTACTCTTGGAAATCCCAATGTTTTCAACTATAACAAAAACCGCTTTTCCTTGTTTATGCTACATTCTAAGGCTTTTTGGCGGCTTTACTATGTTTTGATTTGTTGCGGTGATCTTCCTATTGATATGAACTTCACTATTGAAATCAAAATTTATAGATTCATGGAGTTTTTAACACAGTAGACTGGGAATCATGATGCCATTGGGATTCATGTGCGCGAGATATCTGAAGGAGGTGGGCCCGAGGGCTGATCCTCTGTGGTTCTACCCACACGTTTCGATTCAAACATCGGCATATCTGATTGGCACAGCGGCTGGCGCAACTGGGATCATTCTGGGCATCAAGTCTTCTGGGGTTCAGCAGTCTTGCCATCTAGGAATTGGGATCACTCTGTTTTCTCTCGGGCTACTGCAGGCACTAATATTGCTTCTTCAACATGCATACTTCAAAACTGGTTGGTGAATTATTTTTGTTTTTATTATTTTATTATTTTAGGTACTGTTTCCTTGAAAATTATCAGAAAACCATTGCAATTTTTTTCCCCTCAGAATTCTTTCAACTATTTTTGTTTGAAAATGAAAAGGATATTGACATAATAGAAAACAGATAATAGAAAACGTAATATGAACCAGAACAGATTATTCCGACTTAACTGTGCTTTGGGTTCAGGTCTCTGCTCTGTTTTGGCGACCTAGGAAGGAAAGCAAGTACAGATATACATGGAATATGTTCCACCATGTCACTGGATACATTATACTGCTCCTGAGCTTTGCTAACATATGGGGAGGATTCAAAGTTTTGAAGCCTGCAAAGGAGTGGATGATTGCTTATGGTGCTGTGTTTGGAGGATTGATCCTTAGCAGCCTTCTGTTGGAAGCATGGAAAAGGGTGAGAGGTGGAAAGATTGATCATGGAGTTTGAAATCAGTAAGGCTGGCAATGCAACTCCGGAAAATAGGGTCTAAATCTGTTTCTTCATTTGTAGTCGTGGGTAGTTTTCGCTTTCTCGATGCCTCTGCACTTCAGAATTTCACAGCGATAATTTTTTTCATGAAATTTATCTTTTCATTTATTTATTCTTAGGTAGCAGTCTTTGTAGATGGATCTAAGAACTCTTTGGATATATGAGTAAAAATATGTTTTGCACGGTATCTGTATGTCATTTCCCTTAATCATAATCTCCATTTATGGCGGAACAACATTTGAAAATTCTAGTATCAAAATTTTAAGGAGGGGGTCTTGGGATTTCGGAAGAATTGTTTGATTTAAAAGGAAGTAAAAGACTTTTGCTTGATTTCAGATGTCCGGTTCACCGGTCTTGAAATTTTTGATTTAAAGTTTTGGAGTTCTGATGTGTTCGAGGCCAGTGCAAATAAAGCAATTGCTTTAAATTGCCAAAACTTTTTAGGTCTTATAATATTATTATTATAATAATTTAAATAATTATAAATATATTTTAAAAATTCATACAATAAAATATTATATATATATATATTAATTAGTCAATTACAATTTAATCACCTTCCCGTAACTTTTAATTTTTCTCTCTCATTTATCTTATAATTAAAATTTTAAATTTTTTAATTTTAAAATAATTATCATTTCCTAAGACATATATTATTTATAAAATAATGTTAACTGTTTGTATAATTGGTGTTTTGGCCATTTTTTTAAACTAGAACTAATAAAATCTTACTTAAGATCAATAATATCTCAAGAAAGAATAAATAGATTATCTATGCTACCAATTGAAATAGAAGTACTAAAAAAAATTAAGTAAAAAATTAATTAGTAATTTTTCCATAAAAAAAAGTTAAAAAATAAATTTTAAATAAGAATGTATATTAATTTTATTAAAAAGATAAAAGTTCTTAATTTTTAGTTTAACTTTAGACCACAAAAATCATTAAACCGCTTTGTCAGCACAATAATTTTTTTTTAAAATTTTACAACTTAAAAAATTGGATTGCCAAAATTTTCAAATATTATAATATTTTGAACTGTTGCCATTAAACATTCAGGTAAATTCAAAAACATATTCTTATTTGAAAACATTTCTTTCACCAAACATCAATGTTTAGTTTTTTTTAGTTTCTTTTTCTCATAAAGTGTTTTCACCAAAACTTTCATGAGAATGGTTTCGTTATCACAGGGGAAACTTGCCAAACCACCTTAAAAAATAATAAGCTAAAAGTAAATTGAAAATCACCAGCTTAATCTCGTACGAGATCTTTCCTAGCTTACCAATGAAGGCATCTCATTTAATCACCATGTAGTAGTACTTAGTCTCTGCATCTATCTGGCAAAAGTTGACTTCCTAAAACAGTAACAACCAGGATGTCTAGAGAACTTCTCCTCGAAGCCCGCCTAAACAAAGAAGGTGTGATACAATCAAGAGAGTGGTGTCTTTACCGGGTTATAAAACTAGCCACTGGTCGCAGTTTTTCAAGCGGGTCAGAGGAGTTCCTGCAGAGGGACAACTCTTTTGCAGCTAATCAAGAATAATAGGAAAAATAAGTAAAATTACTGTGTTTACAAATCTGGAATATTAATTTAGAAAAATAAGTAAATAAATTATCTGCAAAGTTGATCTTCTTGATGGTTAATTACGGCCCCTCCATCTCCTCCCAAGAAGGCTTGTGGCATGATAATTGGGATGAAGTTGTGACCATCAAGGATTAGTGCCTTGAATGCACTTTCGGGGGCAATTGGTGAAGATGAATCATCTGTGAAAGTGAGAGCACTCATGATTTTGTAAGTGAATTAGGGAGCAGATATCCATATAGGGGTGATGTTTATAGTGGTGCAATAGAACTGTCTTCGCCACTCATATGAAAAGATATGACATACACAATAGAAGTATGGGCCTACCTATTCGTGTGAGGTGTAAGAGCAATGTTTCATACCTATTATCAAAAAAATCCATAAAGAAGGTTGTGTTGAAGTTTTTTTTGGAGCAAAGGGAGTTGGGGTAGAATGTCATTCATAATGGATAGAGGTACATAAGGTTTCTGTCTTGGAGTTTGTTTCAATCGAATATCCCAAGAGATTCAAGCGATATGTTCTTCTTCCTGTCTAGTTTGATGTCTCAGATCTAGCAAACTGCATTATAATGAATTCTCAAGCAATGTTTGTGAAACCAGTCCAGTGATTAAACTAGTGACTTTTCTGGTTATTGGTTCGATCAGTTCAACCAGTTTAATTACTAATTTAATTGATATGACGTTATAATTATATTTAATATTATAAAATATATTTATATAATACAAATAATATTAAAAATATGGAAAGAAATTCAAAAAATATAAGAAAAAAAAGCAAAAATTTACCTAATATTTAAGAATATTTTTCCTAAACTTTACCCCCTCCCCAAATAATATCAATACATTGATTAAAAGTATCAAATTTAAGATACTTTAATTAAGTTTCAAAATAGAACTAACTAATAACAAGCATTAGCAATTTAAAATAATAAAAAAATTTCAAAACTTAAACAAAAAAATATTAAAAATAAAATAATATTACAGCTCTTCAATCATTCTATTCACTATCGTCAAATTAAGTCAAATTCATGAGATTCAAGTTATCATCAACAGATCTAGAACTAGTGCCAATGTCATCAAAATTGTTTGGCATCATGAAGTCATCCTCATTACTTACAGTTGCAACCTCTGGACGAGTCTTTTCAGAACCTATATAGAAAAGTTAAGATTTAAATAAAGATAAATATAATATACTTAATAAATAAACTAAAAATATATTAACCTCTTGTTTGCTTAGCTTGGGAGTTGTCATTAATAATTTCTTCCTCAAGCATATTTCTTCCAATTTAACATAATCAAGCTCTCCATTTGGCACCTCTTCTACTACCCAAAACTCTATTTTGTCAATGTACTCATAATCAATTGGATCACATAACCTTTTCTTTGCATTAAGACTGCAAAATATATGAAGAAAATAAAATTAGAATTTACTATGATGAGTAGTTAAATTTAAAAAAAGGATGAAATTAAAGTAAGACTACAAGTTACAATGGAATAAAAATAAATAAATTTCATACCGATGTTTTAAATGTAAGTTATAGTGGACAAAGACGAAATTATTAAGTCTACTATACTCCAATCTATTCCCTTTTTTGTATGAATGTGTTCAAACACAACCCAATTACACTCACAACTAGATGAAGATGAAGTCGGGCTCAAAAGCTTAATAGCAAGTTTCTGTAGATTTGGTGAATCAAAACCAAATACCCTCTACCATTCATCTAGAAAATATAAAATATAAAAGTAAGAATAATTATTATAAACTAATCAAATAATGAAACTACTTAATTAATAAAATAACATTTACCAGGATGAGTACTTTAAAGCCAATGCCCTTCCAAAACCTTTTTGACACTCTCTAAAAATACTAATTTCCTCCATTACATTATCCATGCATGGAAGATAAATTTCAATGACATCAAGAAGTCCTTTCATCACCTCAAAACTTTGGGTAAGACTTTCTTGATTATATTGGAAAGCAGGATTTAACCAAAAAGTAGCTGCATAAAGACTCTTGCATAACATTTTGTTCCATCTTGTATTGATTAAATCAATGTATTCTTTGTAATATCTCTCTTTGTTATGGAACAAATCTTTTATTCCTTTAATGACCTGCACATACCCTTGTATACATAACCCAACGAAGGTTTCTCATCCAAATCACAAATGCACATCAATCTCATAATCGGCCCCTTTATCTTTGAAATAATTAAACAATTATTCCAAAATTTGTCATCTAAGACAATATGTTTGACTTCTCTTGCTTTACTAATTTCAAAAACCTTCTAAATTCCTGACTTGTAACCATTGCTTACAAATGTTCTTTGTGATCGTAAAGACTTTTCAATGCTATAAATGTTGTGCCAAAATGAGTATCTCCTAGACAAACAATTTCAGTCCAACCCGGCCTTTTCTCGACCAAGCATAAGGCCACTTATGATTGTAAACAAAAACTGTAACCCTTGAAGTAAGTATGACCAAATTGTTGACAAGATGCATTTCATATATGTCTTTCATGATTAGATTAATGCAATATGCAACACAAGGAGACCAAGATACTGATGGATACTTTTCACAGAGCAATTTTTCAACATTTTTATAATTACTCACATTATCAGTAACCACATCCACAACATTTTTAACACAAACCATTTCAACAATTTCAGCAAAGAGATTACATAACTTCATAGCATTTGCCTCTATACTCGAAATGTCCATAGATTTTATGAATGAAACACCAGTGGAACAATATACCAAAAAATTTATTAAAGATCTTTGGCTATTGTCAGTCCGATCATCACTCATAATTGTACAACCAGTCTCAATCCATTTATCACGAAAAGAATCAACAATTAACTGAACTTGTTTTTTGGTTGCTACTAGTAAAGGAAATCTCAGTGCATAATAAGTGGGTTATGTGTACCCATGACCCATGGTGGCTATCCTACTAATTGCTGGTTGAAATAAGGTGAATTTAAAGTATTTAATGGAATACCACTATCACAAAACCATAAAGCAATCGCCATATCTGTTTCATGCCATCTTTCTCAGCTTTTCATGCATGCTTGTATACTAGGTTGAGATGAATCAATCCCAGACTTGCCTTTCATGTAATTTTCTATACTAATAGTCATCTTCCTCTTATTAGTGTCATCATCCTTTTTGCCCCCCAGATTTGGAATCTCACAAATATCATCTCTTTCAAATGCATGTGCAGATACAACAGTATTGTATTCATTCATATTATTCGGAGTCACAGTATTTTCTTTTTTCTTTTGAGCAATTTCAGCTAAAGTTGTTTTCATTTGAAAACGAACTTCTGAAGTGACTTTAAGACATGGTCTTACATTACCAGTTATGCCCGCAAGATGTTGCTTCACTCGATTAATCCCCCCTTCGGAAATTGGCTGATTGCAAAATTGACATATGATAGTTTGTCCTTTTCCACTCTTCGATGGTGCTTCATAACAATACTTCCAAGCAAGGTCTGTTTTTCGTCGCGGATTTGAATTCTGACTATTTAGTGTTTGCTCCACCGAACGTGATTCCATTGCTGTAGATGCATCATCCATGTCCTACAAATAATTCAAACAACATATATAAGAGAAACTATCAACTTCCATATTAATTTAATAATGTCATTTTATAAATTAATTTTTTATGCAAACAAATATTTTTAAGATCTCAAGGTATACTCAAAGCATCTAAAAATATATATTTTAAGATTTTCCAAGCTACAGCTAACTTAAAGTTAAAAGTGTGAAATTAGAGAATAATAGCTTATCCTATATATATATATATATATATATTTTAAAATTTCTAATAATTAATATTCATAATTTAAGAATAAAAAAATATCAAATATTTCTAACTCATAATAATTATAAAGTTGTGAATCATAATAATATATACAATTTAAAAAACTTTGTAAAATGAAAAAAATAACAATCTAACAATTAATTTCGTGTGCTGTAGGCTGTAGCATTACTTAGTTAAAAAAAAAAAGACTTTTATTGAACCCACTTATTCACATCTCTCATTTTATTCATATTATTATCACACCCACTAATTCGACTCTCACAATCTTTTAATAGTATTATCACATTCAATGTCTCAAAACAAGACCCACTAAACCTCGTCCAAAAATTTTAATTTTGTAATTAATTCAACTCTCTCAATTTTTTAATATTATCATCACATTCAATGTCTCAAAAGAAGACCACTAACCCACATTCAAAAATTTTAATTTTGCAGTAAAAGTCAAAAACAAGATTCATTGCTATTCAACTTTTACTAACAAAGCCATCAGTAATTAATTTGTGGGTTTCCAGCTCAGGAAAGCAACCCAGTAACTGTTGAATAAATAATAAAATATAAGTTTTTATATATAAACCAGACACGTGGTTTCCAAATTACATCCCGTTGTCTTGTTCTCAGACCTGTAAACTGCTGTTGCAATTAAACAGAAGGACTAGACACTCTCAGACCTGTAAACTACGATTGTAGTCAAATAGAGCGACTAGACTGGGCATTGAAAAGCTCTTAAAATAATTTATAAAATCTCAAAAGATTTAATAGTTATACCATTGTAAAACAAGGAAATTGCAAGATGAAGTAGTAAGCGAAGGCAACTGATGAGAGAGAAGTGCAAAACTCCTCCAATGACGATGAAGCAGTGGCGGGTCTTTGTTGATCCGAGGCAACAACTTAGCAACAAATGTCAAAAAATAGTGATTTGTAGCCGACAAGTAGTTAGGGTTTCGTTGACACCGAAAGAAAAATAATACAAAAGAACAGTATGTAGAAAAATAGGGTTATTTTTTCAATATATATATATATATATATATAGATGTGAACCTGTCTGACCAGTTCACTGGTTGGCCGGTTTTTGCTAGTTATTTAACGGTTGGAACAGGTTGGCACCGGTTCAATAATTGTGCAGGTTTAATCATTCACCCGAACCGAAACGATGATCGGTTCTTGGTTAAACTAATCAAACCAGCCGTCTGGTCCGGTTTCTCAATCATTGTTCTCAAGTCTCTGTTTGTAAGGGGAAGGGAAAATGGAAAGATCAAACATTAACTAGTGCAAATATATGTTACCTTCCAACACTTCATTGATACAAATGCTAATATATGATGTAATTAAAATATGTGATATGGAAGTTAAAAGGGAAAGAATCTAGAAAATGAAAGAACTCAGATCAAAAAGAGAGATGACGATCAAAGGAAGATGTCTCTGCCAGCTTTCAATTGATCTTTTGAGTCGTAACAAATTATAGTCATGTCGCAATTTGAAATTTAGCATCAAATTCTATTTTTTATCAACTGTTTTTTAAAAATTGCTTTGTTTGAGCAGGTCCATGAATTAATGGTCCAGCTACACCCGAAAAGAAAATGGAATTTATGCAATGCAGGGCTAGCAATTCGTGTTTTTGATTTGTATTCGTATCGGTATTAAAATATTTAAAAATATTATTAAAATTATTAACAATTCATTTGCACTAAAAATTAAATTAATTGTCCTTAATTTGTGTTAAATAAATTTTTGTCACAAATATTAGGATAAAAAAACACTCATTTTCCTCAGATTTATTTAAATGACACTCAGTTTCATTCTTTTCATGGAATAACAATTTTCTATCTTAACTAACTGTTGACTAATAGTTGCTTAATGGTTTTGTTAGAAAAGATGTGAAAGTAACGAAATTTCACACAAATTGGCTACCAATCTAATTAAAAGTTAAAATATTATTTGATTCACTTACTTTTTAAAAAAATTTCTAATTTTAATTTTTTTTTAAATCTAGCTTCTAGTACTTTATTTTTATTATTTTTAATTATTAAATAATTTTTATTTTATTATATTTTTATTTTTATTTAAATATTAAAATTAGAATGGTTAAGTATCATTTAAGTTAGAAAAAGGATTGAGTGTCAATTAAACTTAAAAAAGTTAAATAAAATTAAAATATTATAAAATAAAAATTTAAAAATAGTAAAGTTATGTTATCAAAAGATTGAATTTTTTACTTTTTTTAAAATTTTAATTTAAAAACTTA
The DNA here is from genome assembly GCA_911865555.2 of Thlaspi arvense. Lineage (NCBI taxonomy): Eukaryota > Viridiplantae > Streptophyta > Magnoliopsida > Brassicales > Brassicaceae > Thlaspi > Thlaspi arvense. The sequence goes on along the minus strand of CAJVSB020000910.1, from coordinate 12,362 downwards.
ATTTTTTAAGTAAAATAAATAATATTTTAATTTTAATTAAATATGTAATTCAAGTAGGTGAAATGGGTTATACTCACTTCTTTTTTAATAAAACTGTTAAATAACTATTAGCCAATAATTAGTTAAAGGAGAAAAGTTTCTTTTCATGACAAAAATGAGGCTAAATGTTATCTAATCAAACCTAGAGAGGGGAGTGATTTTTACCTTAAATAACTAAACTCGAGGTTCGGCATAATTATAAAAATTATTAAATCATACTAGAACAAAAAGAGTGAACCCTTTATAAAGCTTAACTACCTATTTTGATTCTTTAGATTTTGGAGTAGAAAACAAAGTCTAGTTAAAATTTACATTATGTATTCAGATATCATTCCAACAAAATTGATGGTATTTAAAGTTCCCTGGATGCTGCAAGGGAAATTGTCAGTGGAAATAATGAAAACTAATGCCCATGAATTCCAATCAGACTTACTTTTCAATGTCTGTTTGGTCAACTTCTCTGGAAAAAGGAATGCGAACAGAAGGATAAGAAGTCTGTTCTTGTGTCTTTTAGAATCATCAGGAAAGCTTCTTCTTCTTTTTGACCTGAATTTTACTAAAAGTTTTCTAATTTAACTGAAACCAAATATGTTCAAATATTCCATTATCTATCCTCATCAAACCTTTTAGGAAAAAATAAATTAATGGTAATGATATCATTGGCAAAAGAGGGAAGTCTTGTAGAAGGGTGTGTTTGACTTAATAGCGAGGGGGACATTGCAAGATCCAATATAACAAAAAAGCGTTAAAAAAAGGGCGTGGAAGTTATGCTTATAATGCTTATCCCTGTGTTAGGTTCTTTGTTCAAAAAATAAAAGCCCTTTGATCTGCTGGCCTTATTTGAAGGGTGTGGGATTTATGACTCCAAGCTACAAAAGTTTCAACAAAATTAGGCTTCTCTATCTTCTCAAGGATAAACATTAACATTCAACTCCATCTTGAAGGAGAAGTGAGGAACACGGGTTTGACCTTAACTTGCAAGGTTTTGGTTATGGTTTTATCTATGCAAGAGCTGCAATCAAATTCCCCCTTCTATAACAAACAAACTCACACTTGGACTGGCCATTGTTATGAACCAAACCTCTTTTCTGATTTCTTTTAATTATAAATCGAGAGACATTCAAAAGATGCATGAACCAACTTGTTGGCCAGGTGGATAAGATTTCATTTTCAACCAAGGAATCTCTAGCAAGAAATGGGCAAGGAACACACTAGCATAAATTTGTTTGAGAGGTAAAGGAAGGCTAGTCCAATAGAGACGAGAGACATTTAGGCATAGGCATTAGGGTTTTGGTTGAGCTAGTCTTGAAGGACCTTAAACGTTGCCCTTGACCTTTCCTGCTCTGTCTTTATCTCATCTTCACTTAAAACAACACCTTCTAGGGGATAGTACTTGCTTGTGGTCTTGGCAATGGAACCACCATCGAGGGAGGCCATGAGCTGAATTTTGTAAGAGATCATCTCTAGCTTACCAGTTAGGGCATCACCTTCAATCACATTGTAGCAGCACTTGTATGTCTCTTCATCAATATCATCAACATGGTGCTTTAGGTAGGTAAAAGGGGTTCCTGCCATGTAAAACACTCATTTTCAACTTTCTGGAACTAATAGGCATAAGTAAAATTATGGTGTCACTACCAGAAGAAACGCTATTAGTGACTGCAAATTAGTGACCATAGCAATGGGTCACTAATTAGTGACTGATTAGTAACCTAGTAGTGACCGACTAAGGTTAAGTTATTTGAAAAAAGTAATAACCAATTTGTGATCAAATTTGTGATTGTAGACACTACGGTCAAAAATTGATCACAAAATTAGCGACCGCTATGGGATTAGTTACAAAAGAGTTAGTAATTAGTGATTGAATATGAGACGGTTACAAAATGAGTCATTAATTAGTGACCCTCTCTTGGTGGGTCACAAAAAGGGTCACAAATTTGGGGGTGGGCCTTTACAGTCGGTCACTAATTAGTGACCCCATTACAGCGGTTACAAATGGGTCACTAATTACTAATCTCGAATTTGGCGGTTACAAAAAAGGGTCACTAATTAGTGACCCCCTTCAAGCGGTTACTATTGGGGTCACTACTTAAAGGAAATGATCCTTTTATTGCGGTCATTAATTTGTGACCCATTTCCTTGGTTACAATTCGGTCAGTAATAATTTTTACTAAGTGGGAAAAATGTAGTTACGAGCATATATCTATTCAACTTCATCTATGTAATTAAGTAGTTGACTAGTTCAGTTATGAGCAGAGTTTTATTGAGTTACAAACACAAACTCATTGGATTATAAGCAAAACTTTATTTCGTTACAAGCAAGAATATATAGAGTTGCAAGCAAAGACTTTATAGTTACAAGCATATCTACTCGCTCAGTTGCAAGTAGAGACCTGTATAGTTACAAGCAAAGACTCATTCAGTTACATACAGAGACATGTATAGTTACAAACAGGAACCTTTATAACCATAGCAGAAATCTGTATAGTTACAAGCAAAAACCTATTCAGTTACAACCATAGCCCCGTTTACTTACAAGTAAAATACAAGGGTTGTTCAACAATTTTATTGGAAGTGAAAATCTGATATTCTGTTACAACTAAAGACCTGTATAGTTACAAATAGAGATCCATTCTGTTACACACACATCTCCATTCAGTTTGAAGCATAACTCTCTCAATGCATTCAATTATATGCTTGAAAAAGAATATGTGAAATTTAGATCTGTACAATAACCAACAAAGAATATATGTACAATCGTTTTCTTGGATCTATAAAGTATGTATAAGTTTAACTAGCAATCAGTAATTGTTTTCATGCATCTATGTCCTATGAGTAATTACAAAAAAAATTGCAAGGTATTAAAAATTCTTCATGTTGCATTTCCACTAGAAACTGTTACAGTCCTCATTTTCCCATGATAGGCAATGCGAAGCTCAACTCAACCTAATTTGTCCCAGACTCGAGCATCCTTGAGTACTTTCTCCTGGTATTCGTTTCTAGGGTGTGTCACCCAGTCACATATATATTATTTTCTGAACTCTTGTATCATGGCTTGTAAAAACGTATCAGATTAAAATTGAATGCACTATCTTGTACAAATGTTCATAGTAGTGTTGTTTTGATCAATCACTTACGGGAGAATACTTAGGCATGAGTACATTATCCCAAGTCTGCATGTATCTCAGTACATACACCCCATAATCACAACTGCATCCACATATTAAACATAAAAAATATGACGAGACATTATATGTTCCAATTAATTTAATTCTATACTAACCCATTTGATTGCAAAGGGAGATTGACATATTCTAGATTGACTTGGTTATCTTATAGGGATCTGTGGCCAAATTCTTGTAGGAGCTCGTGAAATTTCGTTGCCTGGGCAAAAAGACATACATATCATTCAGATGTTGGAAAAGATAGTGTAGTGAAATCTATGAATATGTTGCCAATGACATGATACCGTGAACTGGTCGAGTTGTTGCTTTGGGCTTACTTCGTTCATCTTCATGGAATTTAACACATATAGTGTTCTACTTGCAGGGGACTGCGCGTAACAGCTCCAATGCTTCTTGTAAAGGCAATGAGCAAAAACCTAGAATAATTATAAAATTTTAATAACTGTACAGAGATATGAAAGTAACTAAATAGTAATATGTTTGTAAGTAAGCGTACATTATTACATCCATAATTAAACTTACCCAATTGCAACTGAAGATGTCATATCCTGTTACAATTTGATCGAAGACACTCTTTATGAAAGTGGTGTTTGCGGAGTCTCTCTCGAAATGTACAATTACAATATATTACATGGGAAAAAAATTTGTTATCCACTCATCAGATTATATTGAAACTACTAACTACAAATAAAGTATAAAAATTCTTACCATAAAGAGCGGGTTAAGAAAATGTTGAGCTACAACACCATTTTCTTGTAATTGTTGGTGATTCCATAGTGTTGCAATAAAGATGACAACCTAATTTGGACAGCTCAACATTAAATAATGGAACTGAATATTAAATAATGCTATCAAAAGTAAGTAATGCATACCATATTGGATACCCACTGTCTATTGTAGAGAGTGTGCAAGTCTGATTGTGACAAGTGGACTCCAAACATACTAACAAGCACCCTATTATATAAACAGGATATATATGAATCATATTGTCATAGAAATATATATATATATATATTAGTTTGAACTAGCAAATTAATTTTGAGGTACCTGTCTTCATCAGACATTGTTTTGCGGGCGCAATATGAAAATAGGGCGATTTATTTTGGTTTGTACACAAGGTTGCCGATGGCTTTTTCCTAGCATATGTTCTTGTTTAACGGGGAGGAACATCCTCGTCTACTTTAGCAACAGGGACTTCTTCAGGTTATTTTTCTTCCTGAGGTGCCCCTTTGATTTTCTTCAGCTCCTTAGCTTCTTACTGAGATGCTTGAGATGCAGCAGCAGGTTCCTCAATTTCTTCCTGAGATGCCAGGAATGTAGTAGCAGGTGCCCCATGGGTTTGATTGTGTTCCCCCTGAGCTTCTTCCTGCTGTGCTCTATTGGGGGACTTTGAGGGTGTTGCGACTGCAGCCATCAATGCAATGTCAACAAGTTTCAATTTCTTGTAGACAATTGACATTACATCTTTATAGATATTCCTTGTGAGATGAAACAAAGTTAAAATTAAATCTATAAAAAAATAAGCCCTAGTGATGTGGTAGTTAGTGTTTAGTGTTTACCTCATGCATTCTAGGGGACAACACCCTAGAATGTATGTCAATATGTTAAATGAATTGACCTTTACATAAACACTTTGATAACAACGCGCATGAATGCTTCACATACAGATACTTGTAACATTATGTATATAATGCTTGAAAGTAACATATGAGTGCTTGTAACTTAATAGATACTTTAAAGTACCTCTTTGCCTTTGCCTCCCCTCTCAATTTGAATGCACCTTTAAATTTGTTTGTTTTTCCATTGCCTTGTTAAAAGCACCTCATTACTGACTTGGATTGATGGGTTGGGGAATTTGTAGAAGTAAAAAAGCTAGTAAATTCAAAATAATAAAACTGTCAGTTGTAAATTTTAAGTAACAATAAGCAAGTCCAAAATGTGACAACAAAACACAGCTTACCATTAAGAAGAATGTACAACCACTAAGTGATTTCTTGAATCCCCCACCCACCTTAAACTCTTGGATCTCAACCACTAGCATATCCAAAACTAGTTGACCCTAGTTATACTGTGATGGATTGCTGACGTGTGCTATAGCATCCAAGAATCTAGTACAAAGGGCATTCTTGGAGGTTGGGCTGAGGAGCATGGTCAGGGCGTGCAAGATGAATGATCTTCTGAACATTATATCTACAGTGCCTAACCTAATATTTGCCTCCAAAGTGTTTAGGCTTATACCCTTAAGTGCCTGCACCTTCGCAGACACTTTGCTACCCCTTTTTGTCACTAAGAGCTACCGACGTGCTAGACGAAGGTATGCCAAGTACTGTACCAATGTCTGTAGTTGTGACCTTAGCTCTATTGCCCTGGACAACCACTGTTCTTCCATAACAATCAAAATTGTTGACCAGTTCCACACAGATGTCAAGGGCCAACAGTTTACAGTCGATCTCCAACAAACCCCCAAAACCCATTTCTCGAACATGTTGCCTCTGCTCTTTAGTTAGTTGGGAAACTAACTTCTGAAATTTTGCTAGAGAACACCTTGACAAGATAGCAGCCTATTTTCATGATAATACCAAAAGTAAGAATTTAGTGCTTTTAATTTGGCATTTTTATATATAATTTGACATGTTTATAGTAGTAAGATTGCAAGCGTTTGCTAGAAAATTTACCATTAACATAATCGTTATTATAGTTTAACATACATATGCTCGTAACTTAGCACTTACATCATGAGACTTTGCATCACTCTTAGATTGATATTTATCCTTGAAGGCTGCCCGCCTTCTCCTAGCAACTTCAGCATACCTCTTATTCTCTGAGGAGGGCAGCTCATTCCATGCACTTAGTACGGCTCGATGACCCTGTGCGAATCCCAAGCCATACGTTTGTGCATTTTGAGCCATGAATTCTATCTTGCAACCAATAATACTTTGTTAGTTACATATTTTGTACAATATTGTGAATTTTACAATGAACAATATTCCTGAAAAGATGTAGACCACTAATACATCTGTCCCTATACTTTATTGAGGCTTCATCTACGTTGTTGGCAGAAGCAGCAACCATCCGTTCCATTTTATGTACAACTCTTTTACGTTCCATTTTGTATAAGCAACATCGGCAGAATAATAATGAACCATGCTATTGATGGTTGACACACAACACATGGTTGTAAACTCACACAAAATGGATAGATTTGCTAAGATTGCTCGCAACCCACAATTGGTGAAAACATATAATATTGGCCAAATATTATATAAACTGTTCACTTTATCATCAATTTCGTTAATGCTCAACCAATGGAGAGCAAAATATATAGAAAACAGCCAGTAACATGGCCGGTGCAAAATATATAGATGGCAGGAAACAAAATTAAGGCATAAAACAGAGATTAAGGGCAGAAGAGAGAGCTTACAAGCTTCCTTGGTAGTTGCTCATTTTGGGTTGACGGTGTGGTGGGTTGTGAGTGCTCATTCCGGCAGGAATCAGACGATGGTAAGAGAAGGGTTTGGTGGTGCTCGTGCTCGTGGCGTCGCCTAGTTTTCTTCATCGCTTGGGGTGCTCGGAGCAGTTATCACATTATTCAGTTACTATACTATTTATGGGATATAAAGAGAGAGTGTGCATAGGGAAGAGAAGGCGGCGTGTAATCATTAGTACGGCAGAATATTTAAAAACTCTAAGAAAGAGTTCCGTTTGGTTACAGATAGAATCTGTTAAGTTACAAGTAATGACCCATTTTGGTCACAAGCATAAATCATTTCAGTTACAAGCATGATTTCTGGGCGTAACAGTGGCCAAGCGTTTGGTTACAAGCAGATATCACCTAAGTTACAAGCATTGACACAGTGGGTTACAAGTATATATCAGCTAAGTTACAAGCATGATGCCGGGGTCACAGATGCCTAGCATTTCGTTACAGGCATAGTCTTTTAAGTCACAAGCATTGACCATTAAGTTACAAGCATGAATCATCGTTACAAGCATGATGTCCAGGCGTCACAATGGCAAAGCGTTCCGTTACAAGTAGAGTTCCTTTATGTTATAAGTATTGATCAGTAAGTTACAAGCATAAATCAGTTCAGTTACAAATATGATGTCTGGGCACCACAATGGGCGAGTGTTTCATTACAGGCAGAGTTCCTTTATGTTGCAAGCATTGACTAGCAAGTTACAAGCATAAATTAGTTCAGTTACAAGCATGATGCTCATGCACCACAATGGTCGAGCGTTCTGTTGCAGGTAGAGTTCTTTCATGTTACAAGCATTAAATCAATTTAGTTACAAGCATGATGTCTGGGCACCACAATGGTCGAGTATTCGGTTACAGGCAAAGTTCCTTTATATTACAAGTATTGACCAGTAAGTTACAAGCATAAATCAATTCAATTACATACATGATGTCTGGCGTCATAGTGGACAAGCTTTCGGTTACAGGCAGAGTCCGTTAAGTTACAAGCATTAACAATGTTGGTAACAAGCATGATTTCTACGTGTCACACAATGACTGAATGTTAAGTTACAATTATAGACCCATTTTGCTACAGACAAAGTAGTGTAGCGACAAACATCATCTCCGTTCATTGAATTATGTGCTGCCCTATCCATTTGACACACTGTTAAATATATATATATGTATATATATATGAAAGTCAATTGTCATTCTGTTTCAAAACTAATCATAGTTGATTGTTTGGAATTTTTAAAAACCAGAATAAACCATAGTTTACGGTTTTGGTTTGGGACCATGGTTGGTGATTTACTACATAGAATGGACTATATTCATTGAACAAATTCATTATCTATGTCAATTGGTTAAAGCAATCATTCATTATCCAACAAATATATTTATAGAGTACATTCAGTCACACTAATACAAATGGCTTGTTTAGTAGCCCAGATAAGGGTAGATAAGGATAGTTTATCCACCCTTATCCATGTTTAGTAGATAGGATAAAAGAATGTCGGATCAAGTTCGAGTAGGAAAAAGATAAGATAATAATAGGGCCAAATCTGGATAAACTAAATTGGGGGGAGGGTAAGATAATTTTATCCAACCCCTACTTAACTTATTTGGACAATACTATCCTTACTACCATTGCTAACCGTTACTTCTACCATTTTTGCCAAATAAGATAATTATCTAGATCACTATGCGGTGAGGATACTTTATCCAAAACCTGGCTTATCCTATTTTATCCTATCCAACTTACTGAACGACCCCATATATATAGAGTATAGATCAGTGAAATATATAATATACAGTTTTATTCAATTTGTTGAGTTTGTCTGATCATCAAATATCAAAGAAAACTGTATACAATTCCATTCCTTCTCAAATTGAACCAACCAAACCAAACCATAGTCTCGTCATTATTAAAATAATTTGGTTCAGTTTGTTGAATACCCATTTTAAATACATGAAAAATTATAACCCACTATTATATACATACGTACATACATGTGTGCTTGTGCATGTGTAAATATATACACACACACATGTATTGATATATATATGTGTGTGTGTGTGTGTGTGTCTACACACACAAACACACATATTGATATATACACGCATGTATATATATACACACATGTGTAGATACACACACACACACACATTGTAAATATATTTTCTATTAATTAATACATGTATCTTGTTTAATTATAGAAATTTAATAGTTAGAAATTATTTTACCAATTAAATATGAATTTTTTTTTTCTTTCCTAATACTTAAGTGACAGGGGCGCCCCTCACCCAAAATTTGGACATTAGAAGGTGGGTAGTTTAAAACATTACAAAATTCAGTTCCCCCCTTGCAAGTTCATCTCATATGCACTGACCTACATTACCATAACACACAAATAGAGGGAGAGAGAGAGAGCACGAGAGAAAGAGACGACTCACATGATGGGTGCCTTGCTTCCTCCAGGGTGCGACTATGGTCCACTATTCTGCCTTCCTCTTCACAACTGTATTCCTGCTCGTGGCATTATTTCTAATATTTGAAGTATTTTCCATACTCAATTTCTACATTATTTCATCAAACCCATTTTTGGTCCTTCCGTATTATCTTGGTGTGAGAGTTTATATGGTTTTCTGTACGAGGTTATATTGGTTGGATTAATATATAAAATCTGTGCTCTATTTTATTAGTTTCTCCAGTTTGCTTCCTATTGCATCTGTATGACTATTTGCCGTACAAGTAGTATAACTCGCTCATGATTATAGGAATAAAATTTTAGATAACATTGAAATTCAATAATTTTGTTACCTACTCTTCTCCTAAAATAAGCCCTTTGCAGAATATGGCTTCCAATCGGGAATGAATGTATCGGTGCTTGGATGGAAATGGTTTTCTAAGGGACGAGTTTGCTAGGGGGTTAGTACAATTTCTAGAATTTGCATATTCCCATCTAGAGATTGTGAATAATGCTTGTATAAAATGCCCATGTTTAAAATGTCGTAATCAAAAAATTCAATGACCGTGAAACTGTACACTATCACCTCGTATGTTATGGTTTTGAGAAAGGTTACACTACCTGGGACATTCATAGGGAACCTTTTTGGCGAGGTTCAGTTGATGAAACTTCTACATCTAAGAATGATGACAACTTTGGGATAAGAGACATGATCTTAGATGCCACAGGACCGAATTTTGATTGGTCATTTCCTAGGGATGAGCATTCAACAGACAAGGAACAACCACCCAACCCAGAAGCTGAGAAGTTCTATCAATTATTAAAAGATGCTGAGGAACCTTTGTGGGAAGGTTGCACGAAACAAACAAGATTGTCTTCAGTGTTGCTGATGTTGAATATTAAATCCGATTTCAACCTACCCGAACCATGTATGGATCGTATCATAATATTGATAAGAAGCACAATGCCAGAAGATGTAGTGTTCCCAAATAACTTATACAATTCAAAGAAGATGGTGGCCAAACTTGGGTTGGGTTATCAGAAAATCGATGTTTATCAAAGAAATTGTATGTTATATTACAAATAAGACATGCACAAGACAAAATGCACGATGTGCAGTCATGAGAGATTCAAGCCACGAAATGTAGGCTCTGGAATAGATGTGTCATACAAGGTTTTGTGCTACCTACCTCTCATTCCAAAACTTCAAAGGCTTTATATGTCAAAGATTACATCCAAGGAGATGACATGGCACTTCCACAATCCATGTGAAGATCGTAACATGGCACACCTTACACATATTGAAGTGTGGAAGCATTTTGGTTGTACTCATCCTCAATTTACATATGAGCCACGCAATATTCGCCTAGGAATGTGCACAAATGGATTTACTACATTCAACAACAATGCCATTTCTTATTCTTACGGCCAATAATGGTGGTCGTATACAATATTTCCCCAAGCATGGCAATAGAGGAATCATATATTTTCTTAAATATGGTTATTCCGGGTCCAAAATCCCCCAAAAAAAGTTGGATGTGTTTTTACAACCTCTTATTGATGAATTACAGCTATTATAGCATGAAGGAGTCAATATATTTGATACATTCAATAAACAGAATTTCATTATGCTGGCAGCCCTTATATGGACAATTAATGAATTCTCCACCTACGGCATAGTGTCTTGTTGGAGCACTCATGGTATATTGTCTTGTCCATATTGTATGAAGCGTACGAAGGCTTTCCATCTAAACAATGGACGAAAGTAATCATGGTTTGATTGTCACCATCAATTCTTACCTTCTAATCATGCATACTGAGTGCAAAGTCAATAGTTTATCTGAGGTCGACGTGAAGAAAACAATCCTCCCCCACGTTTATTAGGAACAGAAATCAAGAAGAGACTATCTATATTACGTCCACAAAGTTATGATGAAAATGGGAATCCTAAATATTTGCCTGCATATGGCGATACACATAATTGAGTTGAAAGAAGCATCTTTTGGGAGTTGCCTTATTAGTCCATAAATCTTATTCGCTATAACTTGGATGTGATGCATATTGAAAGAAATATCTTCGAAAATGTGTTCAACACTCTACTAGATGTGAAGGGAAGGTCGAAGGACAATAGGAATGCAAGGAAAGACATAGTTGTACTGTGATTAGCCTGAACTACATATGTTTCAGAACAATAGATGACAACTAGTGAAACTCAAAGCAACTTACACACTAAGTGCTGAACAAGTGAAAGAGGTGTGCAAATAGACGAAAGGCCTAAAACTTCCTGATGGCTATGCTTCGAATATTGGCCGGTGTGTAAACGAAAAGGCGTTGAAGTTCTATGCAATTAAGAGTCATGATTGCCATGTGTTCATACAGAAGTATTTCTAATTGTTTTCCATGACCTCTTGCCTAAACTGGTGTAAGAAGCCATATCGAAGCTGAGCGTTTTCTTTAGAGACATATGCTCAACTATTTTGCATGTAAAACACATGCAGCTCCTGAAAAATAATATTGTAGAGATAATTTGTAAATTAGAGAAAATCTTCCTACCGGCATTCTTCAACGTAATAGAGCATCTTCCCATCCACTTGGCCTACAAAACAAAAGTTGGCAGGCCGATACAGTATCGTTGGATGTATCCATTTAAAAGGTATAATACTAAGTTACCGCGCTGACAATGTATAGTTTTGCATTATGCATTGGTCGATTATCACATACACAAAATCAATATAGTCTTTATATTTTCACAGGTTTTACACCGTTTAAAGCAAAATGTGAAAAATTGTGCCCATGTGGAAGCTTCTATTGTGGAGGCACACATTATTGAGGAAGTGACAACATTTTGCTCTTTATACTTTGACTCCTATATACACACCAGATTAAATCAAGTGCCCAGAAATGACGATGGTGGGAAAATGCAGTTGTGTGGGGAGCTTTCAATTTTTGTCATCTAGGTAGACCTCTTGGGACTCAAAGAAAGCAGCGACATTTTCACAACGACGCAGAATATAAGACGGCACACAGATATGTGCTCCTAAATTGTGAAGAATTTGTTCCTTTTACCATGTAAGTTCTTATAACACGCAGTTTATGATGACCTCAGAAACAGTCATAACTTACCTATTATGATTGGTTTGTGGGATTTGCCTAGCAAGTTTTATGAAGACATGTACAGGCTATACCCAAGCCTTATGGAGGAGGACTTGGGGA